>JASDQU010013852.1:221301-238862 GCA_032191745.1 Picea mariana | reverse complement strand
TAGTCAATAAACAAGTGTTCCGGGTAAAACAGTCATAACTTATTCATCGATAATACAAATGACGTGGTAGAATTTTCATTGGAAAGAGTATGGACTGTAGTTTCTGGTGTGCAAGTTTCAAAATTGGATGTTAAATATTGAGTGCAGGGAATTCTGTACAAGTTCGGTCTCCTGAATAGACCAAAATTGAATAAAGTCTACCATTCTTTCTATAACTTCTTTTTGGGGAGGATTCAAGGAGTGAAACTTGGAGGAGTTTCATAGAATACATTGAGTAATATTATCTACAGGATCATATTACTCCAAGAATTGAATAATTGTAGAAATTGAAGAAGTCTTAGGAAGCATTATCAGGTTCTATGTGATGATTGGTTGATGGTGATGATTTAATGTAAAGTTTTATTATCTCTCATATATTCTTGGGTGGAAGGAAGGGGCAAGGATGGAGAGTTTAACTCTCTCTTGATATTGGATGATTGTATCTTCCTCTTGGAGGTTTATCCCTCCCTTTACATTTGGAAGTTGTAGCTACCTTTGGAAGTCATTACTTCCCTTGAACAATAACTATTGATTATTTCTCATATATTGTGCATGGTGTATTGTGGTGTATTCGTGTAACTCTTATACTATTGTTCATTGCTCATTGGATATAGTTGAATAGGTTAAGTATAAGTTGAAAAAGGTTTTAAAGTTTACTTGATATTGATTCACCCCCCCCCTCTCAGTATCAACATTTATCATTTATATGAACTCAATAGAATAAGAAATTATCATTATTCTTCTACAAAAACATGGTCAAAATAACAAACATCTTGTATCCTACATGATTTAGACCTTATCTAACGATGAAACCAAGTACTCCCTTTATCAAAAAACATACTTCCTCTCTTGTTAAGGCTATAGATAAATTTAACCACTTTATTATTTTCAAGAACATGCAGGTAAAAGTCCCTTTACCTGTTGTTAAGTTTTTTCTTTCACAAACTCACCTTCCTGGAAAACTTGCACACTGGCTTGCAAATATTCAAAAACATGATTTTGATTACTACTTCAAACACTATCATGGGAAGTGACTTAGCATTGCACTTGGCTCAACATCCTAAACCAAGTGAGTCTTTTAAAAATGGTGAAAATGAATTATCAACACTATTTTATATTGAAAATTAGAATCTTGATCTTGTTTAACATCCCTGCTATAAGGATCTTGTCTATTATTTACAATTTCAAAAATGTCCTCATTACCTGGAATATCATCAATGTAGGAGACTATGTCTTGAAGCCTCCAAATATTTGACTTTTGGAAATTCTTTATTATGAAGATATGTTGATGGGTTATTGTTACGATGTATAGATCATGTTGCAGCCCATAAAATTTTAAAATAAATACATGGATCAACACATTCGAACATTCATATAGGTGGTCATTTCGTAGCAAAATCCACTTCTTTCGTAATCTTGAGAACAGGGTATTACTGGATTTTCATTTTTAGAGACTCTCTCAAATTTATAAGGGTTTGTGATAAGTGTAAAAAATTTGTTGGTAAGGAACAATTTTCTGCCATGCCTTTGCAACATGTTCTTCCTGATTTTCCATTTTCTAAATGGGGCTTATATTTTATTGGTCCTATCAATCCTCCATCTTCTGTGGGACATATTTTCATACTGATAGCGACATATTACTTACTAAATGGACTGAATTTGTACCTCTTAAAAATACACAAGATAATATATTTATTATATTTCTTATAATCTAATATCTTTTCTCATTTTGGTCTTCCTCTTAAAATCATTTTAGATAATGGGTGAGCCTTTATTTCTTCCAAGTTTGCTTGGTTTCTTAGTAAATTTGGTGTGAAACATTTTACTTCATCTACCTAGTATCTGCAAGGAAATGGGTAGGTTGAGTCCACTAATAAGAATTTAATCAAAATTTTGAAGAAGATCATAAATGATAAGCCTCATGAGTGGAACACACTTCTCACATGTGCACTTTGGGCAGATCGAACCACCACTAGATCTAGCACTCGCCATACTCCATTTCATCTTTCATATGGTCAAGAAGATATTGTGTCTATTGATCTTGAACTCACCTCACTTCGATTAGCATTGTAGGTTGAAGAATTAAACACATCAAATATTTCTCAAAGGAAAAATGTTTTTCTTTCCCTGAAAGAACGAAAAAATCATGCTTTAGAAAATATGAGAAAAAGGTAGCAAAGTGTTAAAAAATATTTTGATAAAAAATCCAAATCTACTGCTTTTTGAAGTTTATCAGAAGGTTCTCCTTTGGGATTCTGCTCATGCTGAAAAAGGGAAGCACTCAAAATTTCAAAAGCTTTGGCTGGGTCCATACAAAATATACATTGTCATAGGTAATGATTCACATTTTCTAAAGGACATGGAAGAGAAAAAAATTTATTACACAACAAATGGTTCACATTTGAAGGATTATGTTGAACTAGACTGATTTGATTGATCAAACTTTTAATGGTTCATGTATATAGTCTTTGGTTTTGTTTATTTCTTTTCTTGTCTGAATATTTGACTTCTTTTAGTTTTTATTAGTTTCTAATTTTTCTTTCTTTTGAGATTTTGCTTGGATAATTTAGTTTGTTTTAAGTCAGTTTCCTTACCAGGTCAATAACACATTTTTCTCACTTTTTTTGAGGTCCATAAGAACAGAAAGGAACATATGATATTCTTGGGTATGTAACACTACTTATGTAGAAGTTTCCATACCTACTGAGTCTTGCTCACACATGAAGTACTAATCTATTCCCATTTCTTCTTTTCAATTCTTCCCTCCATACAGTTTTCTTGAAAGAGTATATCAGAGAAATTTAACAACTTTTGATGCAAGCAAAGCCATAGATTCATTAGTTCTATCCAATTCAAAAATTGCCTACCCTAGGGAGTTGCCAAATGTTGAATCATAAAATCACCAGCTAAGCCACCAAACCTGCAAATGGTTGCAGAGAAAAATTCAAAATTTTATTTATTTATATATGATATAAATATCTAACTATAGGTGGGCCCTCGTAGGAATAAATCAAGGTCATTTACTTTCAAATATCCCCTTGGATTGAGTATCATCGATATGCTAATATGATTGCATAAACATTTCAGACATTAGTATCACTTACAATTTCCAGTGGTATTGGTTATTTGTATGGTTTGAATATGAGTTTGATATGAAAAGAAGATGGTTCTACTCATAAATTTCAAAGGAAATTCATCTTACATTCTATTCAAATATGTTATAAGAAGGTCACAAAATATTTGAGGCATCTCAAGGATCTTTTGTTTACAATTGATATGTCTCAACAAAATATTGGTACAGATCTGGTCTCTGGTTGATTACATGACATATTAACAAAAAAATAAGAGATTCATTTCTCAAATGTTGTGCATAGTATATATAGTTCATCTCTTATATGAAAAAATTTACATTATACAATGCATCACATTCATATTTTAATAAATTGTTTCTATAATATGAGGGTGGCAGATTAAATTTAAATGGGATGAAGTTCTTGAACCTAGTGCATATGGTATAAATCAATGGTAATATTGCATGACACTTGCCACCTTTTTCGACCTTGCTTCTATCATTTGGATTGATATGTATATTCCTGTCACATTATTCTATGGCAATGAATGTGGTTTAATTGAAAAGGTTTGGGTTGGTAATTATTAGTTGTCGTTTCAATTAGCATTGAGTTATTGTGATGACATGTATATGAGACATGTGATATTGGCATATATGGGATGTTTTTTTGGGTTATGATTTGTGGTTGCTGCTAGATGAAGTATGATTTGAACTAAAAGTTAATGTTTTTGGGAACGTGAGGTCCCATGCATTGAATGCATGGAACATGGGCATTTCATTGAGTTTGTAACCCTGACTATGTTCAACATTTCATTTTTTTATTTGAGTTTTGATATCTTGAATAACATAATTGTTTGACCCCTAACTGTGGTTGTTTATGGCGTTGTAACTCTGATTTTTCAAAGGAAAACAAGTGTTTAAGGAAGTTATGCAACCCTAGCTCAAACCCATCAAATACATATTGATATTTGCAATAATAATTTGGAAAACACTTTTTTTTATTGTGAATGCATGTGTTGGTTTCTCTTGGAATGGTTATGTTGCATTTACTCCCCTTCTAAAAATATTATCTTTGCATGAACTGTTCAATATCTCCTCTCGTTCACTCCATTGGTTTTTTTCTATCCATAAAAGAAGAAATAATGTAAAAATATCACCTCTCCTTTCCTTATGCTTTGGTATTGGGTTTAGAATGAGTCTCCATGGTTTTTCCTCTGACATATTTTCTTATAAATGATGGGTCTTGAACCATTGTCTTACATTGGCACTGTTTGTGTTTCCCTTTCAAAGTCTCTTTAGAATTTTCCACTGTGAAGTGATGAATCATCTGTGTTGGATCATGTTTTCATTGATGTCAAAGGAACAATGTATTGTCCTAGTATATTGATGAAGTATGTATTGTCATTGTTGTAAATGAATAGATTTCAACTGAAGTCATTGATAAATGAAGTCATGCATAGATGAAGATGGATCAATGTGTTGTCATTGATATATGATGCCATGCATAGATGAATATGGATCGATAGATGAAAATTGCTTAATGTGTTTTCATTGTCATTGATATGATGCATATATGTATGGATTCATTAATATATTTATCGTTGGATCATGTGGTCATGCATAGAATCAATGACAAAGGGACAATGCCATAGTGAAGTATTAACATGGGTTATTCCAGTTGGATTGATGTAAAGATGACTCATTTTTTTCTTTTCATGATTGATAGGAAGAAAAAATGGATGGACTCCAAAGTGGTCCCCTTATGGTGAAATCCCTCATGGGAAGACGCTTTGCGGCTGAGTTATCCTATAAGTATGGTTAGAGAACCAATGGTTAATTATGGAATAATGAGATGAAGATCAATGAATTTGTCAGCGAATCTATACTATATGGATAATTATTGTCATACCATTTCCAATGGTATGTAGAACGTCACATAACTCCTAATGGTTTGAGAGTTATGGCCTTACGAAGTTGGAGGACCCTCATATGTTGGCTATAAGCCCCAAAAGGTCAAAGAAGTCAAAGTGTTTACAAAGAAGAAATTATTTAAATAATAAAGTAAAGTGATAAATTCAAAGAAGATTATTTAAATAATAAAGTAAATGGAGAACTTTCTAATTATGGAAAGTGGTTATAAGTGGGTTAAACCTAAAATAAGGAAAGTGGATTAAATGGACAAGTGGCCATGTGAACAAAGTGGCTATGTGGACAAAGTTGAATAAAGGTAGTCATATGGACAAAGTGGTTATGTGGATAAAATGGATATGTGGACAAAGTGGTCTAGTGGATGCTTCTAAGGAAGCTATTTGGAGAGTATAAATGAGAGGTAAGGGTCTCTTGTAAATACATCTCTCTTGAGCATATATTGAAAATCTATTCTGAGTAAGAGAGTGATTGCAAGTTCTCATAGACACATCAAAGTTTCCTTAAGTCTGAGATATTGAAGGAGAAAGTTTCAGAAGTTCAGAAACCCTAGTTTCTGAAGGAGGATGCGGGTTGTAGTGAGCTAGAGTGCATACATACATGGGTTGCAGTGAGCCAGAGAATGTACACAGATGGGATGAAGGAGATCGGAGTGCGTACAATTGAAGAAAGTCACGAAGACTTGAGTGCGAGTTGGTGCGAGGTTCTTGAAGTCTAAAGAAAGTTCCATATCTACATTCTATGGGCTCAGATCTTCCATAGAACTTGTGTATGGTTACATGATTGTCTTGATGGATAATTTTTCTTATGGTATGGTGAATGCTTAAGGAATTCTTGGTATGGTTGTTGTGATGTTGGTTGATTTACTAAGTGAGAATCACTCTTATGTTTCAGTACTGATATGGTTACCATAGTATACGGGTTTCTTATACATGATTAAGTATCATTCAGATTGTATGGTTGAGGAGAATAAGTAAGTTGGTGGAGAGCATATATGTGTTGTGATTGGTTATGGTACAAATTGGACAATGAAATACATAAGTGGATGTGACTGAAGGCTGTAGAGGATCTGAGTTTTTCAAGGAGAAAAAATCCTAGTTGTTCAGAAGGCATACATAGGCTGCAATACAGATAGGCCACGTACATACGTGGGTTGCGCTATTGGTAGGGCATGTACATACGTCTTTTGCACTACTGATAGGTTGCATACCTGTGGACAAATTGGTATCTGTTGAGTATTGAATCCTCTTCTCAGTTGGTGTTGAGTTGTGTAAGTTGAGTCTTGCATTGTAGAGTTGGTGCTCTTGTGGAGTTGTAACTCTATTCATTTGTTGCTGATAAACCCAAGGATTGTAGTCCATAATAAAAATAAAATTGTACATACATCTTGTGTTCTTTTTGTTCTTTTTGGTGATGTCTTATTGATGATATATGTTTTTGTTATCTGTTGCTTATATATGTTCACATACGAATGGTTATAAATGATAGTAATAAGTGATAAGTAAATGGTGATTGATAACTAAGGATTTTTGTGAAGGGAAGTTGAAAAATATCCCTACACTAATTGACCCCCCCTCCTCTTAGTGTGGTTGGTGTGTCCAACAATTGGTTTCAAAGCGAGACTTCACTATAAGCCTTAACAATCTTGGAGGAGATCCATGGACACACAAATGGATGATGAAGTTCCAATCCTTGATGAGGAAAATTATTCAACATGGAGAATAGAAATGAAAGTGCATTTGAAGGAAAAAGGAGCAAGTGTTTTTAAAGAAGCTATTGGAGGATCAATTCCCTTGAAGAATAAGTCAAAGTTTGCAACTCAAAAGGAATAAAACAAGAATAATGCATTGGATCTCAAGACCATTTTCAATAGACTATCAAGTTCTATCAAAGAGATCATGGGACAATGCACTTTCGCCAAGGATCTATGGCTAAAGATAGAGAAGACATACCAAGGAAAAAAGGAATACACTAAAGACAACTCCATCAAGAACAATGAAGGTAAAGAATCTCCACAATCCTCTGATTGAAATAATTCTAAATTTGATGATGTTGAATGTTTCTCTACATGTGAAGAAGAAGATCTAGAAATAGTTTGTGAAGAATCATATTATAATCATCCCATGGAAGAAGTAGAAGAAGAACTTTCAAATCTTAAAAAGAAAGTTGATTGGGGTCTATATGAATACAAAAATGACCATAGTTATAGAGACTATAACTATCTTTCAGAGAACACTAAAAGGTTTCTTGAAAAGAATCAAAAGCATATTTTGAAACTAAAGAAAATTCTCAAGGAACAAGAAGAAAGTAAAAGGTCTCAATTAGAAGAAAAAGAAGAAGATATCAAAGGACTAAAGAATGAAATAGAATAAAATAAGAAGGTATATAATGAGATTATAAAAAGTCTTGAAGTTAATATCCATCTCAAGACTCAAATTGAAGAAGCCAAAAGCGTAGAGGAACTACTAAAGAATCAAGTAAATGAAAAGGAAGAGTCATGTCATAAGTTGGAAGCTGAAGTTGTTGATCTTAGAAAGAAAGTAGAGAAGTCAAACAAATTATTGAATATCTCAACAATATTGAATGAAATCTTGGATAGTCAAAGATCACCAAATGATAAATAGGGTCTTGGATACAACAAAGAAGCTACGCATGTTGAAGCAAGCACCTCAAAGAAGCTTGAATTAAGTCCCTCATTCTCAAAAGATGAAAATAATGTTGCAAGTCAGCCATCTACACAAGGGAAGGAAACATTCAAAATAACAAAGCAAGGAAGACATCAAGAGGCCATCTTTACACCTCAAAGTAAATTCAAAAGAGAGACACCTTCAAGATAGACACCAAAGCAAAGGTATGAAAATATTTTTCATGGTCACTATTAATCATGTAATGAATATGGTCACAAAGCTTTGGAATGCAGATATTATGCATGGAGAGATAATGAAATATTTCATAACACCCTAAGGTGTTGGAGATGTAATAAAGTAGGAAACATTGTTGCTCATTGTCACACCATGAGATGCTGCAACTATAGTGGATTTGTCCACAAATCCCGGGATTTTTGGAACACAAGAAGACATTCCACAATGAGGAATTCATATAGCATGACAAGAAGAACACATGAGACTAGAAGAAAAGACAACGTTGGAAAGATGAAAGCTCAGAGCCCAAGTTCTGAGAAGATGGGACACCTTCAGAAGTGGGTGAAGAAGACTGAACAATCAGATCATATTGGCATCCCTAAGGCAAGCTCAAGCCTGATTTCTTCTAAAGAATACACAGGGTACATTGATAGCAGTCACGTACATACACGAGCTGACATATAAATAGGTCACTTACATACGCGAGTTGTCTATATAGAAGGCCGTGCACATGTGGTTAAAGCCTTGGAAAGAAGGATATGAAAATAAGTTGCATCTTGGTGTGATGGTATAACTCTGTGTTACAGGGTCTCACAAGGTTTGTTGCAGGGTCTGACATGGTTTGTTGTAGGTTTGTTGTAGGTTTTCATGATTACATGTTGGCATATATAATTAATGTATGTATGGTGGTGACATACGATTGAATGTTGAAATTCTATCCTTGATGCATTATACTAACACTAGAGTATGGATTGGGGCACTATCTGTTGAGGAAAAATGATGGTTGTGATAGTGAAGTTATGGTACTTTGGTTATGAGATATATCATGATGATGCTAGCTAGAGATATCATTGATCTATTGAGGCACGCTTCTAGTACATGTATTTTGGATGCTTAATATTTTTTGTAGTGAATGGTGGTTAAGACAGATCTGTTGAGGTACATGCCTGATACATATTTGAGTTCCATTGATGTATCTTGTGATGTATCATTAGAGGCATATTTGTTGAATATATTGATGCATGCATTTGGCATGTGGTTGAGCTACATATTGGGACATGTATTTGATGTGTTGATGAGGTGGTTATATTGTTGTACATCATTGATGAGTCATAGATTGATCAATGGTTGATGTTAGAGGCACCTTCCAGCAGCATGATTGGCACATGGCGTTTTGTTATATGGCATACATGTATGGGAACACATATTGATTTTAGTTCATCTTGTTGAAGTTTGGTGCATGATTGATGCACTTGCTTGGTACAAGTGGTGATACATGTTTGGTGCACTTGTTGATGTATGGGTTGATATAGATGAGACACTTATTATGATGCTTGATGGTTGAGATACATGGTTGTGGCACTTGATTCATGGTAGAGGCATATCATGAGTGATATGACACTTGTTTGAGGCACATGGTTGGAATATTGGTAGAAGCATATGGATGATACACAGTTGGCACATATTATTTGAATATGGTTGATACACTCCATTGATGATATCTTATGGCTTTGATGTACATGGTTGATGTACATAAGTGTTGTGCATGGTTGGCACACAATATGGCACAGGATGTACATGGTTGATGTACATGGGTGTTGTGCATTGTTGGAACACAATATGGAAAAGGATGTACTTGGTGGATGTTTTTGTTCATGATTCTATATTCATTGTTGACATATATTTTTCTTCATAATGTATAGTATGGCACGAGTTTGATGCATAGACAGGTCCAAGGATCGTCATAGGAAGAGTGTATCATTCTTGAAGCAATTGATCTATGTTCCGATTGAGCAGTGGAATTTGCAACAAAAGCATATTGTAGTGGTAGCATATTATTCATATTGCAAAGAAGAAGGGGGATACATACCCATAGGGGGAGTCATTCTTCTTCCCATGATTCCAGCAGGAGATATTTATCATATGCAAAGATAAATACTTGGAGAAAGAGCACAAAGGCATGGTTCCAGGGGGAGCAATGGTCACAGGAGAATCATGAGCTACATGTATTCAGCATTACATTAGAGTGATATACCTTGTTCAAAAAGGGAGAGATTATTCAAAGGAATATCAAGGCATCCAGAGAGGGAGCAACCCCAAGGAGAGAACTGCCATTTTCCATTGATGTCAAAGGGGGAGAGATAGTCACATTGATGTGATTGAGATGACTATTGATGAAGAGAAATGCCATGTCTACATGTTGCCATCAATGATTGGTGTTCAAATCAATGTTGGTATTGCCTGTTATCACTCCAAGAGTCACTCCCTGACTGTAAAGGGAATGATCTTGGTAACATAAAACTATTTGGTTGGATGAAAGGATTTGTAGGATGGATCAATTTATGAAATATTAAGCCTCACTTATCCAATACTATGATGAACACATTCCAACAAACAAAGTTCTCTATGAACATATCAAATGAATTAAAACTGATATGGGATAAAGAACACTATTGTATTAAGAAACTCTGATACACTAAAAGCATATACAAATGGTCAATTACAGCAGTAAATAATATGTGGGATATAAATCCACTAATGCAATGAGAGAATGACATCTCTTAATCATCAAATGAAATATAGACACTATGAATTTTGCAATTCATCCAAATATAAAAAAAAGAAATGGAAAGTAATGAAAGTCTGATCAAAATCTCAGAGCGGAAATTGTGCATTCAGATATATACTCAACAAATGTCTTAGTACATAGTTTGCTTATAATTCACAAGAGTAGAACCACAGTCATCAGAACTTCTCCCCACCCCAACTTAATTTCCATAGGCTAAATATCCTTTACAACTTCGTTATAGATCCCCAAAATATGGATCTAAACACTATATGTCAAAAGAGATCTAATATAATTACAAGAAAATAGGAATTAGATCCTAAATCTAAGGGATAATATGCTTATCAAAATCTAAGTCTTTGAATGCCACTGAGGATTTCCTTGAGCTAGGAAAAGTCTTCTTCGAACTTTCTTCAACAGTTGGATCATAGATGTCACTTTCAAAACCGAACAAGAAGTAAAATTTGACTTTACTTCCCTCTCTGAAAACATGCTTGTTGGTAGCGCACAATACAAAAAACAGACCTCCTGCGCTACCAACTTCCTATAGGTGAATTTTTTTGTCAACTTGGGTTTCATTATCTTGTAGAAGTTTTGGATTTTAGCACAAGGTTAAAAAAGGTAACATACATCAATTTTGAACTACTCCAGGTGCCACCACCATGTTTCTTATTCATTTGGCCAAATCAACTTAAGTCCCATGAGTTCTTCACAACTCATCTGAAGATGCTCAAGATAAAAAAATATATATATAGAAAATCTCCTTGCAAGCTCGACAATTCCTTGAGTAATACTGCAATTCTTTTGAAATGCCTTCAAATATGGATCCTTTGACACCTAACTCCCTTGAAAAAAATCTCTAGATATTTGTGATCCCTCTCCTGCCAAGTGCCATGTTTTCTCTATTTGATATTGCCTTGAAATCAGAGAGATTGATTTATATGCTCTTCGAATGTTGAAAGTACCCTCAATTTCATACTAAATTTATGCTTAAATTATGAAAAGTTTAGGTTTATGCCACCTCACTCTCCAAACCTGAACTTCTTTTGATTGATGAATTTGTGCATTATTTTAATATGAATTGCCATCTGATAGTCCTATATCCAAATGACTTTCTGAGCCCCTAGTAGTAAAATTTCTTTCAAAAATATAAGTCTGAACAATTTCTAAAAACAATTCTATGGATGGCCACAAGCCATGGACCAAAGCAGTCAAAAAGTAACACAACTATCCAAAATCTGGAGTACCCAATGTACACAGCTGAAAATATTTACTAGACTCGTTTCAAAGAAAAAGAAATAGGCAATTCATAATCCTTTCTTACTAAGATGATGAAAGAAGAGTTGGATTGACAAACGCATTAGCTTATCTCAACCCATCCTGCTAAACTTTGGCTTTGATATTGTATTTTGTCTAGATCAAGAGGCAGCGCATTGCATTAGAGCATATGTTGAATATCAAGTTTGGTATCTTTCTGCAAGTTTATATATACACTTTAAAATCCATCATTTCAATCTATCGATGATCAACAAAGATTTCAATGCCTTCATATGATAAAGTTATACTTTGGTAAATCTCTCTAGACCCATAAAGCAAGATGTGTGAATAAGGATTACTATCTCCCTGTAATGATGAAAATATCTCTTCAACCAGAAAAACTGGATGCTTCTTTGACAAGGGTATCTTTTATGGTCATTTTCCAACTGGTATGTTTCCAATCATCTAATGCATTGAAAACTTCACAAGAACTTTGCCTGGAGTTCTTTGTCTAATCAACCATTTTTGGTTATATTGAAACCATGTCTGCATATAGATCCCTTGTATTAATGCTCAGATTCTTTTTCTCGAACAAATCACCTAGATACGATCTTAATAAAATCCTACTGATAGTGCCACCTATGATTGAGTTCGACATCTGCAACCTTGGCACAACACACCTCAAATGGATTCCCCCCTAGAGCATTCGATCTGCTGCTAATAAGCCTGCAAACACTGCAGCTGTCAACTGTTGTATTAATAATATTCATTCAAGCTTCCTCCATGTGGCGCCTTGGGCTATCTCATGCAGACAGATAAATCAAGTTCTAAAACTTCATATGCTTGACACTTCATAAATGAATACACTTGGCAGCTAGTATAAACTGTGTGTTGTTTTATTTTATTCACTCAAAAATCCCACATGAAACGGGAATTTAGAGGATATTATCTTTATATCCAGCGGTTCTTCCCACCGACATTCGATGAGGCAAGTGGAAAGGTATTGGGCTTAGCACTTGCGTTGGGCTTATGTTGCTTTATATGTTGAATGTGGACTTACAATTTGTGTTGCTTGTGGAATTTCGTATATGGATAGTTATTTAAAGTCTTAAAGAAGGCTTAGTTATAGCACACACCACTTTTTGTAAAAAGGCTTAATAAAAAATTATATATATTATTTTCAAAATAAATGTATTTTTTCAATGCGGGTTATAGGCCAGCAATTATAGGGTTTCTAGGAAAAAAGGAAATCAAATAGAAACTTGTCAAAGCTCAATCAAATCACTGAAGTAATTTGACACTTTAATGCGGGTTATAGGCCAGCAATTATAGGGTTTCTAGGAAAAAAGGAAATCAAATAGAAACTTGTCAAAGCTCAATCAAATGACTGAAGTAATTTGACACTTTTAGCAAAAAGATGTTGAAGGCTCTTTAAAAATTTTGGGGAAAAATTTGAGTGTTAACATTGCCATCAGTGTCAAAGGGGGAGATTGTTGGATTATGTTGTTGTTGATGTCAAATGATTGATGTCAAAGGAACAATTTATTTTTCTAGTATATTCATGAAGTATGTATTGTCATTGTTGCAAATGAATGGATGTCAAATGAAGTCATTGATAAATGAAGTCATGCATAGATGAAGACAGATCAATGTGTTGTCATTGATATATGATGTCATGCATCGATGAAGATGGATCGATAGATGAAGATGGATCGATGTGTTTTCATTTACATATGATGCATATATGGACGCATGCATTAATATATTGATCGGTGGATCAAGTTCTCATGCATAAAATCAATGACAAAGCGACAATGTCATAGTGAAGTATTGTAGTGGGTTATTCGAGTTGGATTGATGTAAATGTGGCTCATTATTGTGTTTTCATGGTTGACAGGAAGAAAAAATGGATGAACTCCAAAGTGGTCCCCTTATGGTGAAATCCCTCACGGGAAGATGCTTTGCGGTTGAGTTATCCTAGAAGTATGGTTAGAGAACCCATGCTTAATTATGGAATAATGAGATGAAGAACAATGAATTTGTCAGTGAAACCTTCCTATATGGATAGTGCTTATCATATTATTTCCAGTGGTATGTGGAATGTCACATAACTCCTCACGGTTTGAGAGTTATGTCCTTACAAAGTTGGAGGACCCTCATATGTTGGCTAGAAGCCCCAAAAGGTCAAGGAAGTCAAAGTGTTTACAAAGAATAACTTATTTAAATAACAAAGTAAAGTGATAAAGTCAAAGAAGACTATTTAAATAATAAATTAAATGGAGAACTTTCTAATTATGAAAAGTGGTAATAAGTGGGTTAACCCTAAAATAAGGAAAGTGAGTTAAATGGACAAGTGGTCATGTAAACAAAGTGGCTATGTGGACAAAGTTGGATAAAGGTAGCAATATGGACAAAGTGGTTATGTGGATAAAATGGATATGTGTACAAAGTGGCCTAGTGGATGCTTCTAAAGAATCTACTTGGAGAGTATAAATGAGAGGCAAGGGTTTCTTGTAAAGACATCTTTCATGAGCATATATGGAAGATCTATTCTAAGTAAGAGAGTGATTGCAACTTATCATGGACGCATCAAATTTTCTATATGTATGAGATCTTGATGAAAAAAGTTTCGGAAGTTCAAAAACCCTAGTTTCTGAAGGAGCGCGCCGAATGCAGTGAACCGGGGCATGTACATATGCGAGCTACGGTGAGCCAAAGTGCATACATACGCAGGCTGTAGTGAGCCAGAGCGCGTACACATGCAGGATGAAGGATATTAGAGCATGTATAGTTGAAAAAAGTCATGAAGAATTGAGTGTGAGATGGTGCCAGGTTCTTGAAGTCTGAAGCAAGTTCCATATTTGCATTCTATGGGCTCAAATATTCCATATAAGTTCTGGTATGGTTACATGATTGTCTTGATGGATACTTTTTCTTATGGTATGGTGAATGCTTAAGGAATTATTGGTATGGTTGTTGTGATGTTGGTTGATTGACTGAGTGAGGAACACTCTTACGTTTCAATATTGATATGGTTACCATAGAATATTGGTTTCTTATACATGATTAAGTAGCATTCATATTGTATGGTTGAGGAGCATGAGTAAGTTGTTGGAGAGCATAGATGTGTTGTGATTGTTTATGGTACATATTGGATAGTGAAAGACAAAAGTGGATGTGACTGAAGGTTGCAGAGGATCTGAGTTTTTCAAGGAGAGAAAAAACTAGTTGTTCAAAAGGCATACGCAGGTTGCAGTACAGATAGGCCGCATACATACATGGGTTGCACTATTGGTGGGGCACGTACATACACGTGATGCACTACTGACAGGTTGCATACATGTTGACAGATTGGTATATGTTGAGGATTGAATCGTCTTCTCAGTTGGTGTTGAGTTGTGTAAGTTGAGTCTTGAATTGCAGAGCTAGTGCTCTTGTGGAGTTGTAACTCTATTTAGTTGTTGCTGATAAACCCAAGGATTGTAGTCCATAATAAAATGAAAATTGTACATACATCTTGTGTTCTTTTTTTTCTTTGTGGTGATAGCATATTGGTGATATATGTTTTTGTTATCTGTTGTTGATATATGTTCACATATAACTGGTTATAAATGACAATAATAAGTGATAAGTAAATGGTGATTGCTAACTAAGGAGTTTTGTGAAGAGAAGTTGAAAACGATCCNTGGCAGGTGTGTCCAACAATTGGCTTCAGAGCGAGCCTTCACTATAATCCTTAACAAGCTTGGAGGATATCCATGGACACACAATGGATGATGAAGTTCCAATCCTTGATGAGGAAAATTATTCAACATGGAGAATAGAAATGAAAGTGCATTTGAAGGGAAAATGAGCGGGTGTTTGGAAAGAAGGTATTGGAGGATCAGTTCCCTTGAAGAATAATTCAATGTTTGCAGCTCAAAAGGAAGAAAAGATGAATGATATATTGGTTCTCAAGACCATTTTCAATGGACTCTCAAGTTCTATCAAATATAGCATGGGACAATGCACTTCCACCAAGGATCTATGGATAAATCTAGACAAGACATACCAAGGAAAAAAGGAAGACACTAAAGAAAAATCCATAAAGAACAATGAAGGTAAAGAATATCCACAATCCTCTTATTGCAATAATTCTAAATGTGATGATGTTGAATGTTTCTCTACATGTGAAGAATAAGATCTAGAAATAGTTTGTGAAGAGTCAGATGATAATCATCCCATGGAATAAGTAGAAGAAGAACTTTCAAAGATTAAAAATAAAGTTTAGTGAGGTCTATATGAATACAAATATGACCATAGTTATATAGACTACAACTATCTTTCGGAGAACACTAAAAATTTTCTTGAAAAGAATCAAAAGCATATTTTGAAAATAAAAAAAATGCTCAAGGAACAAGAAGAAAGTAAAAGGTCTCAATTAGAAGAAAAATAAGAAGAGATCAAAAGACTAAAGAATGAAATAGAAGAAAATAAGAAGGTAGATAATGAGATTAGCAAAAGTCTTGAAGTTAATATCCATCTCAAGACCCAAATTAAAGAATCCAAAAGGGTAGAGGAACTACTAAAGAATCAAGTAAATGAAAAGGAAGAGTCGTGTCATAAGTTGAAAGATGAAGTTGTTGATCTTAAAAAGAAAGTAGAGAAGTAAAAAAAAAAAATTGAATAGATCAACAATATTGAATGAAATCTTGGATAGTCAAAGATCACAAAATGATAAATCGGGTCTTGGATACAACAAAGAAGCTACACATCTTGAAGCAAGCACCTCAAAGAAGCTTGAGGTAAGTCCCTCATTCTCAAAAGATGGAAATAATGTTGCAAGTCACCCATCTACACAAGGGAACGAAACTTTCAAAAGAACAAAGAAAAGAACACATCAAGAAGCCATCTTTACACCTCAAAGTAAATTCAAAAGAGATACACCTTCAAGATGGACACCAAAGAAAAGGTATGAAAATGTTTTTCATGGTCACTATTACTCATGTAATGAATATGGTCACAAATCTTTGGAATGCAGATATTATGCAAGGAGAGATAATGAAAGATTTCAAAACACCCTAAGGTGTTGGAGATGTAATCAAGTAGGACACATTGTTGCTCATTGTCACACCATGAGATGCTACAACAGTAATGGATTTGGACACAAATCCTGGGATTGTTGAAACACAAGAAGACAATCCATGATGAGGACTTCATATAGCATGAAAAGAAGAACACAAGAGACTAGAAGAGAAGAAAATGTTGGAAATATGAAAGCTCAGAGCTCAAGTTCTGAGAAGTTGGGACACCTTCAAAAGTGGGTGAAGAAGACTGAACAATCAGATCATATTGGCATCCCTAAGGCAATCTCAAGCTTGATTTCTTCTAAAGAATACGTGGGGTACATTGATAACAATCACGTACATACACAAGATGACATATAAATAGGTCGCATACATATGCGATTTGTTTGTATAGCACGTCGTGTACATGTGGTAAAAGCCTTGGAAAGAAGGCTATGAAAATAAGTTGCAGCTTGGTGTGATGCTATAACGTTGTGTTGTAGGGTCTGACATGGTTTGTTGTATGTTTTCATGATTACATGTTCGCATACATAATTAATGTATGTATGGTGGTGACATATGGTTGAATGTTGAAAGTCTATCCTTGATGCATTATACTAACACTAGAGTATGTATTGGGGCACTTTCTATTGAGGAATAATGATGGTTGTGAAAGTGAAGTTGTGGCACTTTGGTTATGAGATATATCATGACGATTCTAGCTAGAGATATCATTGATCTATTGAGGCACACTTCTAGTACATGTATTTTTGGATGCTTAATATTTACTGTAATGA
>JASDQU010013852.1:173312-198181 GCA_032191745.1 Picea mariana | reverse complement strand
AACATTTAAGTGGGGTAAAAGGAGGTTGCCCCCTCGAAGAGGCTTATTATCTGAAATTATCTCTTTTTCAAGGCGCTGAGTACTTTTTCTGAGGTTTTTCTATGCTATATTGGTATTTGGTTCTTAACATGTTGAAAAATTGAACAAAGAGTTGTTAGGGGGTCCCCACTGATTAGTTAATATTTATTTTACCCTTATCATTATTTATTAATATTTAATTATGATTTGTCCCTATTTAACTAAAATTAGTTAACAACTTAACTAAAGGGTAGTTGGAACTACTCAAAATACTTTTTGAGAGATAAAAGAAGAATTCAAGGGACAAGCAAGGTGAGAGGAGATATAGATAAAAACTCCTATAAGGGTTTCTCTTGCTCTAGAATGAGATTGCATTACTACTTCATCCATTTCTGAAATACTTAAAGGCTAAAGACTTATTATTGATAGAAGGGTCTTACTGAAGGTGGTAACAGGGAGGACCAAGAAACATTGATTATTGACATGCTTATAAGGTTGATCATCTTTTTTTGATAGTCTATAAATTCTTATTGGATTTTTGAATTGATTTTAAGTGCTAATTAGGGATTTTGTGCAAACTCAAAGAAGTGGAAAATTGTGGCTTGTTGATCCATTTATTTTTTATTCTTGCTTTTACTTGGGAGGCACCAGTCATCTCTTTGATGATGTAACCTTTGACTTCTATGTATTTTCCTAGTCCTTACCAATTTTATGTAGGAAATAATGTGTTTGGAAATGTTTAAGAATTGAATGAATAAAATCGCTTGATGGTTTTGAGGTCTCATTTTGGATTATGTGTATGATATTATTTCATATTTTTCTATTTTTCTAATTGTTCGTCAAACTATTTATATTTATGATATATTTTATTTATTTTTATTTATCATAAGACAATTTAAAAGACAACATTGATCTCAATAACATATTTCTTGAAGGTTAATTGATATTTTGAAAAAGGGATATAAATATAGGGTAATAATCCCGAATATCTTTCCTTAGCCTATCAAGATTCAAAAATGTTGGTAGTAGGACACTTATTCCTTTTCATAAACAATTTGTCAGTATGTCAATCATTGATGTCCTTCAACTATCAACACCTAACACCAAAGATTGCAAAGTGGATTAAGGAAATTCAAGCCCCAATGCCGATGAAGTGAACTTTTCCTTGCAGTCGTGATCCTCCAATTTTAATAAGAAACCAATCCTAGCCATTGATTCCTAAGATTAACTTTCACTCAATTCTGGTGCGATATGGAGCCATGTCAGCTTTTTCCACATAAGCTTAACACATCACTCTCCACATGGATATTCGTATATCCACCTTATCTTCCATGTCATCAAGTCGGCCACACCTAGCCATGTCAATTGAGTCACATTAGTTGTGCCATGTTAGTTCCCATGTCAACACCCGTGTCATCACAAGTGATTAATGAGTTCATCAAGGCATAAGAAAGTCTGATGAATAAGGTCAAGGGAAGGAGGTGAGATAGTGAACTCATCAAGGCTGATGTTACATCAGTCTTCAGTGTAAAATGTGAACAACTATATTGAGCCCCTATAAGATTTCGACTCACCAATGTCCGATGGCTCATCGACATCGATGAACCAAGACCCAAGATCACCCTTTTCGACACATGAATAGAGTCATCGGTGATTGAATATAGTTAAATAAGACATGCTCTAGAAAATCCATTTTTATCCTTGCATTAATCTAAACCGTCCAAAGTCTAAACAAGAGATCTCGAAACACTGAGGCTTCAAGACAATATTGGCCTTGCGTTGAAGCTTACCCTTAAAATTTAACCTATCGAGGTAGGCTAGGTCATCTAGCCACACAAGTCATGTCATTTGGAACATCATCACATCCTCTTTGAATGTATCTTGTTCTAGGAAATTCTTGGAGGGAAATATAAGGGGAGAAAACGAGGATATAATTATGCTAATGTCGATGATCATCGGTTAACGATAAAGTAATATGCTAGTTCGAAGAACCCAGGGACTAGTTCCTTGACCAATGTTGATGTCACATTAATGATTGAATGAGAACGTGTTCAATGAAACGAATATTAAGTCACTTCTTATGCGCTGATAGATTGTAGCATGTCGACATTAGTAGGCCAGAACCCATAATCACTCAATTCGACACTTGAATGAAACCGTCGATGACCATTTTTGGCAGCACAAGTTGTGATCTTGACCATTCATGCTATATCCATGTTTGATTTGGATCATATATAATCTACAATAAGAATTTTTAAATACCTTGTGTTCAAGGAAAAACAACCCCACTCACTGCATATTATTCCACAATTTGAACTTATCCAGATAGGCCACATCAATTGAGTGAATCTCCAAACTTCATGCTACAAAATGTGTATCTCATGTCAACATTTTGAAAATCTCACCATAGAAAAATCACGGAAGAAAATTTTCCAAAATTCACCTTCGTCGAGATAGACAATTAAACGTTGACATAAGTCATTCGAGCCATAAACTAGAACACACCCCCAATCCCCGATCTTGGCAATCATTACATGCCAACTCACCATTGTTTGAAATTTCCAATAGACAAACTTAATGTTCCCTTTGCACCATCGATTAATGTATCACATTAACTCCAGAGCATGACACTGATGATATATTTAATTTCTAAGGATCCAAAAGGATTTTGTTGTACTCGACGATGGTAAATTAGGATGCGTTTGACGGAAACAAGATATTTGAATACGATTTGTCTCTTTAATTCTATCATGTTTCATAGAGAATTAGAAATCTTCTCACAACAAGAGCTCTTGAAGAATCAAGTGTTGCGCTCGCTCAAGATACATTTTTTCAAGTTTTACTGTCATTTCGAAGACCGGTAAGGGCAGAAGGCCCAAAAATATTTTTTTTCTCACGTATTGTGTTCATTTTGATGAATTACTAGCCTTGTTTGATGTATGTAGTATTTAATTACATTGTTTTATGTAGGGAAAAATCATCCTCGATGACCAACAACCCGTCTTTCACCAAAGGCACCAAAGGGAAAAAAGGTACAGGCTGGAGAGGCTTCAAGCCCTGTTGTTGTCAGAATCAGAGTCCATGCCCAAGGTAAATCTTGTAAGCAAAATTTTGCAAAAGAAACCACAACCGCTCTACAGGGACATGAACAAAAGAACGTGATCCAAGGTATCTCCACCTAGCATGATTTATATAATAAAATTTATAATGGTGATTTTGTTGAGATTACTCCTCACAATGAACTAGAAGTAAGAGTTTTGGATGACCATGTCTTTAAAAGAACCAAATTGTTGTATTTACACATGGTGCCATCCAAAACCCTGAATTTTCCCTATGTGGAAACCTTAGAGTGGATAATCAACCACAACAATGTCGACAAGTGCTTAATAAATGACCACGATGGTCAGTGTGTTGGTGTTTTCCTTCTAGTAGAGGTAAGAAAATATTACAAAATTAGGGATCCTAAAGTTATCCTTAACACTAACTTTGTGGTTAAATTATTTGAACAATATAAAACTAGTCAATTATTAGCGTTGTGGTGAAAGAAGTATACAAAATTCATGAATAGAGCCTCGTGATGGTACAATATTATAAACCTTAGGGAACCCTACATGTTCCTAATAGCCTTGATATGCCAGTTGTATGGAGAAAAGGATTTCTCCAAGTTTTCAAAAGCATATATTCCCCTGGAATATACAATAGCCATATCCGGAAGTGTTTTCAAGTGGGGTGCTACAATTTCAAAGCAATTAAGTATTAGGGTTGAACAAGCCTACAAACCAAAAGAAAGAGAGGTCATTTCCTTATTTATGGCATCCTATCTATTAAACAAAGTGTGTGCTAGGAATGTATTCCTAGGACTGGGTTTAAGTTGTCATATTTTGGATTTTCCTGTCCATATACATTTTAATATTTTGTGGGAGAAGGTACAGCAAGTCTTATGTTTCAATTTGTGATGAATTCCTTGCTAGTGTATTGAATATTTTTCAAACAAAATTGTCCAAGGATTTTTTATGCAACAAAAATAATCATGTCTAGAGTATGGAATTGGTATATGGAGGATAAAAATACTTTTGGAGCCACCAGGGTGCTGCACCTACTACCAGCTCACATACTAGACAGGTTGGTATTGGGGGGAATTTGTTACCAAACCATCTTACAATGTTTCAATGCCTCCTTGGAAAATGATAAGAAAAGAGAATTTATTCCATTCGATTTCTATGTAGGCTATCACTTTGTAAAGGACACCACACAAGAAGGGAAGGAATCTTAAATCTAGGTAGAGTATAGGTTTTATATAGGAAGATATAGGAAACATGATCCAAAAAATTTAGTGGCCCAACATTATAGCAAGTAGTGTCTCATTGGCCATATGCACATGATAGTTTTGAAGATGAGATCTTCACTGAAAATGTTCAAGATTGGGAAGAGGACCTACAAAGAAAAGAGAAACTAGTCCTAACCTGATTCAAGGCCATGTCAGGATATGAACAGATATAATGGTTGGAATAAATAGCAAGGGATGCTCTACAAGAAAAAATAAAAATGTAGAGCAAGAAGCAAGGAGAGATGAAGCACAAAGGATCTTAGCAGAAGTCAAGAGATCAATTCGTGAGCATGGGAAAAGTCCTACGATTCAAGTACCAGGGCCACCGATAATAACTCTAGTGGAGGTGCATGTGGGAGAAGAAGAATGAACACCCCCAAGATAAACTTCACCTATGGGAAACAATGATCAGCCAAATGTGGATCAGGTATAGGTAGAGAAATAAAAACTTGGATCAAAATTTGAAACCTTGACATTGACACCAATAATAATCATATCAACACTAGTAATTGCATATTTGATCATGATTTATGATGATGAAAACGAGGATATAAACACCTCAACAATCGCTATTATCAATGAGGCTTCTACAAAAGTACAAGACACTAATCCACCCCAATAACTAAAGTCTATGGATGTAGAAATAGTCTTGGATACAAATATAAATGTCATCACTCTCCTAGATCAAGGATCACAGCCTTAGAGCATAGGGGAAGGTAATCAAGAGGATTGGTACAAATAACATGGCTTGGGATATGTTTCCTTAGAGGTAATGGACAATGAATATGATGAGGATCATGAAAATGATTTAAAAGAGGCTCAAGAGGACAAATATGAAAGTAAAAATGAAGGTTCCATTCTAGAATAAAAGACCCCGAATAGAGAAGAGAATGCGGAAAATTTAGACATTGGGGAGAAATCGGGAGATGACATACTTAGGAGAAAGGAACATGATGAAAAAAGTGTTGGCAAAGAGACTCAAAGAAATACAACAAAACTTTTAAATCCTTCACCCAATGGAATGGAATCACCCTCAGTAGCAGCTGCAAAGGATGTTACCAAAAAGACCACTGAAACCTAGCAAACATAAGAGATGTTTAAATGTCTAGATATCGAACCAAGAGATAGTACAAAGCATCCTTTTACATCCCTAGAACAAAACCAAGAAACATGTGAAGATGAATAAAACTACAATGACTAGATGCCAAAAACCGATAAAGGTAAGGAACCAACCCTTGAACATTTTCATACTCTAGGTAGTATAGGTAACACTCTATTATGGGGTGATCAACAAATTACAAAAGATGGGGATGAGTTGGTCGATGTCCAGGCTATATCGTATGACAAAAAGAGATAGGTGGTAGTCAAAATAACTAGCAAGAAATGGAGGATCACTTTGGATAGTGTTGTAATGATTACTATAGAAGAAAACTTGTTTGATGCTAGGTAGTCCAAAGTAAGTGAATTACTAGGAGTCAGAATGGCCATATATAGTGCCACCATCAACAGAGAAAAAGAAAACGAGTAGGAGGCAGAGTCCATGAGTATATAACTTGAGCATATTAGACACCAGGTTTAATACTACTGGGGCACCATTCAGGAAATCACTTTCATAAGGGATAAGTTCCAAGAAGGATACAATCAATTCAAATTAGAAAGGAACATATTTATGGCTCAGGTTGTATTCTATTAGGAGGAGACTTTTTTGGGTCTGATAACACATAAATACATGATGATATGGTCTGAAAGTCCCCACAAGGATTTATCCCAGATTGAATACATTAGGGGAATCCAAAACATCCAGGGTGAAGAGGAGAATGTCATCAATATGCTTACAAATGATAGTTTAGCGATATTCCAAAAGGCATAAGAGTATTGGACACAACTAGTGGTGGAGCCACAAAAAAAGATGTATGACATATGGGAAGAATGTCTTAGGAATTGGGAAAAGATAAAACAGAAAATGAGAGACATTGAACTCCCTGAATTCGATATGCTTGAAGACTTCGTAGACCTCAACGACATAGTCAAGTAGCTAGTGGATCATGATCATAAGTTTGAATCCTATATTCTAGAAATTGAAATTTCAGAAAAAGGGACAAGTGATAAGGTTTGTTGACGGGATGATAAGAACATCGACATTTTTGTGGTACTTGAGTGCCAAGATGGACCGGTTCAAACATCGGGTGATGGAAATGAAATATGAGATTAGTGCACCAATGGAACAACATTGATTCCCATACCTGCATACCTATGAAAATATTTTTGTTGATTGGTCTCAGTACCACAAAGAAAACCCTCTGAGATTATGAAAATACTATTGAGAGGATACATGTGGATGAGTCCACTCTACTATTTGTTTTCTCTATTCTAACTCAACTTTAAAGTTCTTTTTAATACTTTTTTTTTTATAAATAAAGACATCGACCTAGTTTTGAAGGGTCGGTGGTTTTTTGTAAGAACTAAATTATTAGACAGAGAAATATTTTGAAGTTTGGTTTATTAAGAACCTCTAATGAAGCGAGAGACAATTTTTTCCAAGTTTTTGGATGACAAATCACTTTGTGGATTATTTTTGCATCTTGTTATCATCTATGGGCCATTTAGTAAGATCATAATTGTTTTGAGTTATCTTAAATTATTATATCTACTAAGTGAATATTGGATAAAATTTGATGGTGTTTTTTCTATGTATCACATGTGAACAGTATACAGAACTATCTCTATTGTAAAGGGGAACTACCATCACCAAACTAGAATTTATGCATACTTTTCATTGTATAATTCTCTTATGTTTGTGGGGAGCGTGATCATAATTAATAGAGAAACGTATTAGAAGCATACCATCACTGAACCAGAGGCCCCAAATGAACCTTCCTCTACATAATTTCTTGTGTTGGGGAACTACTCTTATGAATCTGATTTTGGAAATTTCTCACCTTGCTTATCTAAAGTGTTGTTCTCACAGAAGTTAGAGTTACCACTGTAATACAAATCAGAGGTAATTGAGAAATGTAGTTAACCCGAACAAGGTTTCCAAATCCATAGCTTAGAATACAAAAATGAAACACCGAGTATAGACCCTAACAAGAAAGTGTCTAACTTCACTTCTATGATCTAGACTCTTTTCTTTGACAGATTTGAATCCAAGGAAGGAGCTGGTGCAAGCTGCATTTTCATTGATCCAATAGGAAAAAATAGTTTATTATCATGTAGACTAGAGTTTGAATGCATAAACAACATAGTTGAATATGAATTATTGGTTCAAGGATTCAAGAAATATATTGACCTAAACATTAAGGAACTAGTTGTCTTGAGTGATTAATAAAATATTTTTAGATAGGTAAAGAACACTATACACAAAAATTATCTTCACTTAAAGAACTATCAGTAGGAAGTGCACAGATTGATATATATCTTTTAGGAGTTTAACATCACAACTATCCTTCGATCAAAGAACATGCTTTTTAATCTTTGGCTATGGTAGCTTCAATACTATCACCCATCAAATACTATGAGGCCTCTAGCTTTTCCATAGAATTTTTATAAAAACCTTTCATCCCAGATAACATCACCAACTGGAGGGTATTTGAAGGGGACAAGCAAATTATATCATTTTTAACCAGCGAGGAAAATTTCAAAGACTTGGAAATCGATGATAAATTTTTCCAAAAGATACTTGTTGAACATGAATATGTAGAACATAATAAAGATAAGGACAACAGTACAAATCAACCCAAACTTCATACTATTCCCACGGGAGTAGTTAACCTTGAAAACATTTTTTATTTACGAGAGAAGTTTAAAAATCCTAAGAATGTCAAAACTAGCAGTTCATGTCCTACCTATGATCTCGTAAACCTAGGGACTATTGAAAACCAAAGAAACATTAACCTTGGGAAATCACTATCTCTCGAGGAAAAGAAGGATTACCTAAATTTATTCAAATACTATCAGGATGTTTGTTGGTCCTAGAAAGATTTGAAAACATATGATACTAGGATCATTCAACACACTATTCCACTTATAACTAAGTTCAATCCATTCCAACAGAAGATGAGAAACTTTCACCCATCTCTTGAGACTCTGATGCAAAAGGAGATAAAAAAAACTACTAGATTCTAAGATAATATTTCAAGTGAGACACTTTGCATGTGTGGCCAACTTAGTGCCCTTTAAAAATAAATAAGGGGAAATTTGTTTATGTGTAGAGTTTAGAAACTTGAATAGGGCCTAAGAAAAAGATAAATATCCCATTACCCCCATGGAACAACTTCTATAGACTGTATCCATATCTGAGATATTCTCACTTCTAGATGGGTTCTCAGGGTATAATCAGGTTTTGGTTTCAGAAGAAGATAGATTGAAGACAACTTTTTGAACTAAATGGGGAACATTTTCTTACAAATGCATGAAATTTGGATTAATTAATGCAGGACCTACTTTCAAAATGGCCATGGATGTGGCCTTTAGAGGGTTAATCAACAAGTGTGTAGTGATATACTTAGATGATGTCACCGTCTACTCCAAGAATAGGGCAGACCACATTGATCACCTTACCCAGATCTTTGAAAGGAGTAGGAAGTATGGGAAGTCTATGAGCACAAAAAATACCATATTTAGTGTGGACAAAGGAGAATTCCTATGCCATATTATTTCCAAAGGCGACATTAATATTGACCTTGAATTAATACAAGAAATCTCACAACTTCCACTTCCTCATAATAAAAAGGCCATGCAATATTTCTTTGGGAGGATTAATTTTGTGAGGAAATTTACAACTGAATTTGTAGAAATAATTAAACCACTAAACAGGATGATACACAAAGATACAGAGTTCAAATGGAGTGAGAAAGGAAGACATACCTTTAATAAAATCAAATTTGTTATCCCTCAAGCCATTATTTTACGAAGCTCTGATCTCAGCAAAGACTTATTCCTCTATACTTTTTCCTCTGAGAAATCCGTAGTAGCAATTATTACTCAAAAAGATGATGAAAACAATGAGGCTCCTATCTCATTCATGAACACCAATATCCAAGGACTTGAACTTAACTACCTGGCTATTGATAAACAAGCATATGTTTTCTATAAGGAAGTGAATCATTTCAAATCCTATATCCTGAAGAATCATACAAAGGCTATAGTGCCTCACCCTACAATAAGGTCACTTTTCATGCAACATGAAATGGGAGAAAGAAGAGTTAATTGGATGGTTTTTATCCTAGAATTTGATCTAGATATCAAACTTGCAAAGATAGTTAGAGGGAAAGGCTTATGTAAACTAGATGTAGAATCCCAAGACCTAATAGAATTAGAAAAATCCAGTTGGGACAATGAATTGTATTTATGGTGTAGTGAAGTACTTTATATACCACTTGGGTAGGACTCTTGGTATGTTGACTTATGTTTTTTCCTTCATCATGGCACTTGTCCTAAACACCTGAAGCCTAGAGAGAGGAGAGAACTTAGGTTAAAATATTCCTAGTACCATCTCATAAATTATGTGTTGTTTAACATGAATTATGATGACATGTTAATTAGATGATTGGAAAAGGAAGATGCTAAAAAGGTGTTAAGATAACTTCATGATGGTATTGCAAGTGGAAATTTCGCAGGGGAGACTATTGCTCATAAAATATTAAGGGAAGGATATTATTGGTTGAATTTGTTTAGATACACACATGCATATGTAATAAAATGAAGATATTTTCAATTGATTGCTAGAAAAGAAAATACGACATCCATCCCATTACGACCAATAACCATTTCTAGACCCTTTGAGAAGAGGGGAATAGATGTTATAGGAGAGATAAATCCAAACTCGTCTAAACAACACAAATACAAATTAATTGTAACTGATTATTTTAAGAGGTCATAGAAATCCATTCCCCTTACCTATGTCAACGAGAAGGTAGTAATATAGTTTTTATAACAACACATAATAACAAGGTTTTGGGTACCTTCTGTTCTTGTTTTTTACAATGTCGTATACTTTTCTTCTACTCTTTTGACTGAATTTTCTCTAGATAAAGGGATAATTCTAAGATACTCTACTAACTATTAACCACATGGAAATGGTGTTGCTGAGTCAACAAATACAAATCTAGTAAAAATTCTTAAAAATATTGTTGTATAAAACCATAGGAATTGGCACAACGCACTTCACAATTCTCTATGGGATGATAGGGTGACTCCTAAAGAGGCCTTAGGGAATTCTCCTTATTTCCTAGAGTATGGATAGGAGGCTATCTTTCTAACTAATTTATACCTCCCATATCTATTTCTTTCTCAGGCCTCAAGAGGCCAACCATAATCAAGCATGTAGCATAGGATAGATACACTTTTAATGCTTGGGGAAGAAAGGGAGTAGGAGGAAGTTTGTATTTCACCAACAGTTAGTTAAAAAATGGTTCAAAAAACATAAGTCTAGAGACAAAAACTTTGAAGTAGGAGATCTAGTTCTGAAATGGGATAAAATCAACGAGCCAAAAGGGAAACATTCAAAATTCCAAATCCTTTGGCTTGGTCCTTTCAAAATTGTTGACAATATTGGGATAGGAACGTATCGGTTGCAAAATATTAGGGGTGAGCTTGATGATCTGCCTATTAATGGCCAGGCCCTAAAACGTTTATTTTCTTGGCTACCTCTTATGTAGTGTCTTGTACCATAGTTTACCTTTTGTTTTTCCTTCCATTTTTCTTTACTTTAGATAGATTGATCTTTTAAGTGCGTGTTTTCATGTTATTTGATCTTTCTTTCTATTATGAATTTGGTTTTTTTACTTTGATTTCATTTTGATTTTTGTATGATCGTGAGGGTGTCATGTGCTAAGCCTCTTGGTGTAATATGGAAAACCCGTTTCTCTTATCCTGAATTTTTCACCATCACAAACAAAATACGGAGATACTACTAGACTAGAGATTCCAACCCACAAATAATTCACATTTATTTATGTATATCACCCAAGGTATAAACAATTTGTCTTATTTATTGCATGGGAATACTGAAAGAGAGTGTATCTTATGCCATACACACAGTAGAGAAGGATATCACTCATGTTGGCAAAGACATTAAAGGAAAAACATAAGAGTTATATCCTCCACTCTAAGAATCATAGATCCTCCTACCTAATTCATTCTTGGCACCTGTGCAATAATTTCATATGCAAATAAAAGACAAAATAAATTTCATAATAAGCTAGAATGTGATATCGAGTAGGGTATGTAGATATCGTCGTCGGGGCTATAGACTCTCACTGGTGGTGGAACAAGGTCTGTTATATCAGCGTGACTCTTTCAGGGCTATGTATGCTCGCTGGCAGTAGAGAAACACCATGGGGAAGCTTCTAACTTTAAGAATAAAAAATACCATGTCTTTCTAAAAATCATGCTTTCCGACTCACCTCTCATCTGATGGATATAATTTATTGGTTTAATGGAAAAGAGGCATGAAATAAGATGAATACCCATAAGTAGACAAACATGAATATTCCTTGGGCCATATACATACATATTTTTGAATCATTTGCGGATTGTTATCTTAAGTTGAAATTAAACTCTCAAAATGTCTCATTAATATTAGAAAAAGAAGGCGCAAAGATGTTGGTTATGCCCAATGAATTTCCATTTTTTCAGCACTCAACACACCCTCAAAATTTTCTGAAATTTTGAGATACCACTTTTCTTTAATTTCATCTATATACTTTGAATCTCTCGTGGTATTAACTTGTTTCAAGGTTTTCTTTTCTTTTTTTCTTATTTCGGTCAAATCCCTGGATTAATATGGATTATGAATGAAAGGAATAAAGGTCTAGGTAGTCTCGATGCTGAGAAAAGGGTTCAAGACTTATCATTTATAAAATTTTGTCAAAATTTCTTATCATCCTTTGAATTCCCGATGCTCAACGAACGCTTGTGAAAATCATCGATCCGCTAATGTTCCTTGACCGAAACTGATGTCACACTGGTGATCGACTGAGAATAGTTTCGGTGACATGAATCTTAAGGAACTTCTTATGCACCGATGGTTGGTATCACATCGACATTGACAAGCCAGAACCCATAATCACTCGATTTGACACTTGAATGAAACCATCGATGATCAATTTTGGCATAAAAAGATACGCTATTGATCATTCACTCTATATCCCATGTTTGATATGGATTGTCCATAAACTACAATAATAATTTCTAAATACCTTCTCTTCAAGGAAAAACAACCCCACCCGCCACATATTATTCCACAATTTGAACCTATCCAGACAGGCCACATCAGTCAAGGGAAGCTCCAAACTTCATGTTGTACAATGTGTATATCAACTCATCATTTTCAAAATCTCACCACAGAAAAATCACGTAATCAAAGTTTCCAACATTCACCTTCATCAAGATCGACAATTAAACATTGGCATAAGTCATTCAAGCCATAAGCTAGAACAAACCCCTGATCCTCGATCTTGGAAATCATTTCGTGCCAACTCACCACTATTAGAGATTTCTGATAGACTAACTTAATGTTCCCTTTACATCATGTATTAACATAGCACATGAAATCCAAAGCATGACGTTGATGATGTATTTAATTCCTAAGGATCTACAAGGATTTTGTTGTACTCGACGATGGTATATTTGGATGGGACTGACAGAAACAAGCTATTTGAATTTGATTTGGCCCTTCCATTATATCATTGTTACATAGAGAACTAGAGATATTTTCACAACAAGTGCTCTTGAAGAATCAAGTGTTGCACTCACACATGATAACTATTGTCAAGTTTTACTATAATTTCTAAGACTACTCACTACAGAAGGCCAAAAACTCCTATTTTTATCAGGCATTGTGTTCAATTTTATCAATTACAAGTGGTGTTTAATCGATGGAGTATTTAATTGTATTGTTTTATGCAGGTAAAATTCCTCCTCGGTGACCAACAACTCATCAATCACCAAAAATGCCTAAGGGGAAGAAGGTACAAGATATAGAGGCTCTAATCCTTGCTACTAATAGAGAATATGAGTCCACGGAAAAAGTATAGCTTGTAATCAAAATTTCATAAAATAAACCACCAACTTCACCACTGCTCTATAGGAACATGGACACAAGCACGACATCCAAAGTATATCTACCCACCTGGAATGATTTATACAATAAAATTTATAATGGTGATTTTCCTGAGATTACTCCTCACAACAATATAGAAGTAATATTTTTGGATGACCATGTCTTTCAAAACATCAAATTGTCATCTCTGCACATGGTGACATCCAGAAACCCATTTTTTCCCTATGTGGAAACCTTAGAGTGGATAATCAACCACACTAATGCTGACAAGTGATTAATAAATGACCAGGATGGTCAGTGTGTTGGTGTTTTTTTTATAGTAGAGGTAAGAAAATATTACAAATTCAAGGAGCCCTAATTTAGGCTTAACATCGACTTTGTGGTCAAATTCTATGAACACCATAAGACTAGTCAAATGTTGGCACCCTCGTGGAAAGAGGATAGAAAATTCATGAATGGAGCCTTGGGATGGTATAATACTATAAATCGTAGGAAACCCTACATTTTCCTAATGGCCTTGATATGTCAGTTTTATGGAGAAAAGGATTTCTCCAAGTTTTTATAAGCATGGATGCCCCTATATAAAATAGCCATATCTGGAGGTGTTTTCAACCGAAGCACTATAATTTAAAAGAAATTGAATATTAGGGTTGAGCAAGCCTAGAAACCAAAAGAAGGAGACGTATCTACCTTCTTTATGGGATTATATTTATTATATGCAGTGTGTGATAGGAATGTATTCCCAAGACCGGGTTTAATTTGGAATATTTTGGAGTTTCCTATCCATGTCTATTTAGCATTTAGTAGGAGAACAGGTACAAGAATAATTACACTGTGATTTGTGATGGATTCTAGGATAGAGTGTATTCAATAATTTTCAAACAAAACTATCAAAGTCTTTCTAATGTAGAAAAAAGAGTCATCTCTAGAGTAGGGAATTGGTATCTAGAGGAGAAAAGTACTTACCTTAGTATTTTTGGATCCACCGGGGCCCTGCACCTACTATTTGCTCACGTACCAGAAATGGTGGTATTGGGGGAAATGTTTTACCAAACCATCTTTCAAGGTTTTGATTCCTCCCTGGTAAAATATAAGAAAAGAGCATTAATTTCATACGGTTTCTATGTAGGCTATCACTTTGTAAAGGAAACCACACAGGTTAGGAAGGAACCTCAAATCTAGGTAGAGTACATGTTTTATATAGGTGGATACAGGAAACATGATCCCAAAAACTTAGTGGCTCATCATGTTATTCAAGTAGTGTCTCATTGACTATATGCACATGACATTTTTGAAGATGAGATCTTCACTAAAAATGCTCAATATTGGGAAGAGTTCCTACAAAGGAAAGAGAAAACAGGCTTAACCTGATTCAAGGCCATGTTAGTAGATGAGCAAATAGAATGGTAAGAAAAAACAAATGGGGATGATATACAGGAACAAAATGAAAATGCAGAGTAGGAAGCAAGGAGATTTGAAGCACAAAGGATATTAGTATAATCCGAGAGAGAATTTCATGAGCATGGGAAAAATCCTACCATTCAAGTATTAGGGCCACCGATAATAACTCTAGTGGAGGTGCATGTGGGATAAGAAGAATGAAAAACCCCAAGAGAAACTTCACTTGGGGGAAACAATGATCAACCAAATGTGGAGAAGGTACAATTAGAGCAATCAAAACCTGGATCAACAGTTGAAACCTTGATAGTGAAACTAGACATAAGCGTATTGGCACTAGTAATTTCATATTTGATCATGATTTATGATGATGATAGTGAGGATATAGACACCTCAGTATTTCCTATTATCAATGAGGTTCCTACAAATGTACAAGAAACCTATCCACCCCAATAACTACAACCTATGAATGTAGCAATAGTCATGGATACAACTAGAAATGTCATCACTCTCCCAGAACAAGGATCACAACCTTAGAGAACATGGGAAAGTAATCAAGAGGGCATGAACAAATAACATGGATTTGGATATTCCACCTTATAATAAAAGGACAATGAAAATGATGAGGATCATGACAACGTGTTGGGAGAGGCTCAAGAGGAGAAAGATGAAAGTGAAAATAAAGGTCCTAGTCTAGAAGAAAAGACCCTGGATAGAGAAGAGAATGAGGAAAATTTAGACATTGGGGAGAAACCAATATATGACACACTTATGATCAAGGAACATGAGGAACAAAGTGTTGAAAAAGGACTTCTAACTCCTTCTTCACTAAAGGGAATGACATCACCCTTGGTAGCAACAATAAAGGATGTTATCAAAAGCACCACTAACACTGAGAAAATAATAGAAATATTTAAAGATCCAGAGATCAAACCAATATATAGTACAAATAAGCCTTCTATATACCTAGACCAATAGTAGAAACATGTGAAGTTGAAGAAAATGCTAGTGACCAAATACCAGCAAGTAACAAAGTTAAGGAACCAACCCTTGAACATTTTCATACTCAAGGTCGTATAGGAAAATCCATATCATGGGGTGACCATCAAATTCTAGAACCTATGAATGCAATGGTTGATGTCTAGGCTATAGTGTATTATAGAAAGAGACAAGTGGTAGTAAAAAATGATAACAATAAAAGGAGGCTCACTTTGGATATATTTGTAATGGTTACTACATAAAAAACCTTGTTTCATGCCAGGCAATCCAAAGTACGTGAAATACTAGGATATTTAATGGCCATATCTAGTGCCACCATCGAAAGAGAAAAATAATACAAGCAATAGGCTGAGTCTGTGAGGATAGAACTTGAGCATCTTAGACACCAGGTCAAATACTAATAGGTCACCACTCAGGCAATCACTTTAATAAGGGTTGATTTCCAACAAGGATACAATCAATTCAAATTATAAATGGACATATTTATGGATTAGGTTGTATGCTATCAGGAGGGGGCTTTGTTGGGTCTGATAACACATAAAGACATGATAAGATGGTTTGAAAGATCCCACAAGGATTTAGTGCATATTGAATACATCAGAAAGATTAAAAAGGGTCGAGGTGAAGAGGAGCATGGCATCAATATTCTTACGAATGGATTCCAAAAGGAAGTAGAGTATTGGACACAACTAGTGGTGGATCCATATGGGAAGAATATCTTAGGAATTGGGAAACGATAAACCATAAAATGAGAGACATTCAAATCCTTGAATTTGGTATGCTTGAAGACTTCGTAGACCTCAATGATATAGTCAAGAATCTAGAAAAGCATGCGTTGATGGGTCTAAATGACCCATTCAAGCATTTAAGGGATAATGCTTGATGGAGGGTCCCAATTAGACCCACTCTTGTTTGGGATAGTGTTTATGACCAGAATATTGGCCTGATTTCCACTCTAAAACTATATAAGTACAAATATGAGAAAATAATGTTATCAAATGAATTAAAAATATAATAAACTAAATTAGACTAAAATGACTACTCACTATTCTAAGATGCATTATTAATTTAATCTATTCTATCCTGATCAATAGAAAAACTATTCTAATAAGTGTATTTAAACATGATATTACTCGCAAAGAATTAATTCATATAAGCAAGGAATAAATAAATTTGACAATGTAATGATCCATATACAACTAATTGATTCTCCAACTTATTATATTGTTTCTACACTTAGTATGAAAATAAGGGTAACAATGAATATACAGAATATTAGTCTAGAAAAAATTCATTGAACTAAAATCTATACATTCACAGAATAGATATGAATAAACAGAATAGTCTCATTCATACACATCTTTACCAAAATTTCCAAAGTTGTCTCTTTTTCAAATTATCACACAGTAATATTAATGTCCCAATACAATCCAAATCAAAATCCCCCTTTCATTTACAATCATCTCTTTTATAACTATCAAGTGATTGTTTACATTCCTGAGACTAAATCACAAGTAAAGGGTTGTTTACAAAAAATGACTCTTCGAATTAATATTCTTACTAATATTACAAAATAGAGGAAATGAGACACATGGAGCAAGCATGAAAATTGATACCGTCATCAACTCTTTTTCATTTGTATCCGGTCCTGATATTCCTTCTAGAGGAAATAATTTTCCATGATCTTCTTTAACTTTTCTGACTGCATCTTTTCAATATCCAATTCTCCATCACAAAATTTGGTAGAGAATTCTTTCTTCAATTCTTTTGTTGTATGTTTAACAACGTTATGGGTCATCGTAATGATCCTGACATGTTTCAACAGATGTTCTTCAAGAGATTCTTTATTTACTTTAGTCAAATTTTCAATATTTACTCTGTTGATTTCCCTGTGATCTTCCACCTCAACTAGTATGACTTTGGAAGGTGTTTCTTCATCAATGGAGGGAATAAACTACATTCCAAACTCTTCAAAGATATCATTAGAACTATTCCATGAACGTTTTCATGTTTTGGTTGTTGTTTCTTAGATGGCTTGAAAATATTTCAAGAGAGGCTTCCATGTATCAAATAGGACCTGGTCTATTATCTCTTATTTTTTAGAATATGATGGCAATGTAGTTAGGGGATCCTTGTACACTCTTTGCCATTCAATAATTATGTCAAATATATCATTCGCCTTTTTATACTGGTATTTTATTTCAACTATTTGATATTCCAATCTAAGCTAATCATCTCGGTCAACCTTCATATCATTGAGAAGACATAAACATTATTTTTGTTCAGATATAAGTTTCTCATTGAGTTCCATTACTTATTCCTTGATGACTTCCAAAGAGAGATTTTTTGTTTTATTTTCTTCTAGGACCTTTTCTAGCTTCTCCTTTTCTTGTTCCAATCCCATGATCTGGTAGTTTGTTGCTCAACAAACTGTTTGGATTCAACTAGATTAGTTTGCAAATTAGATGTTTCTTTAGCATGTTCCCTCTTGATTTTTTCTATTTCTTCACAAATTTTTAGCTTTGTAGACTCTATCTCTTTAATATGGGTGTCCCATTATAACGGTGCTCTTTTATCAAATTCATCATTCATTTCATTCTTCTAAGTTTGCAATGCTTTGTTTAGTTCTTATGTGATGAGAGTGTGAACAATCCTAGTGGCTCTTTCAAATTTTGAAGCAAGCTCATATCTCACAGCTTGCACAGTCTTCTTGATTTCTTCATTATGTAGTTTGTCCTTTTGTTCAATAGTCTTTAGGAATTATGTATAGGTGCTATCCTTTTGTAATTTCAACTCAGTCCCCATCTCAATGATGTTGGTCCATGTAGTACTTAAAGTAGTGGTAACCTCAAGGATAGATGAAGAATTCAAGCTTGCAAATGCATGAAGCACAAAGGTTGCATGTATGACATTTTATTTTGGGTCAGGCCATGTCTTCCACTCAACAATTCTTCCTATAGATGACTTGGGTTCATTAGAATCTCCCCTTTTTATTTATTTTTACCTTCTTTCGATGATTTTAGTTTTGTCATCATATTAGTAGTCTCCAACAACTATGACAACACCATCAAAATTATCTAGTTGTGAGGAAAAGGTTGAATTACGTGGGATAATAGTAAAAGGGGTGTATTCCCAGGGAATAATGTTTACTATGCCCAAATTAGGAGTTGATGGACTACCCTTAGTCTCACTCAATTATTTATGTTTTTCCATCTTAATTTTTCATTTAATATTCTTTTAGCTTATGCTTCAGTTGTTGCTCTTTCACACTCTCTTCTAGCTATTATTTTAGCTTCTTCTCCGAATTTCTTTTTTTGAAATGCATATTGTTGGGATTTAATATTATTTTATCTTTTCATTCTCTCTTCATCGACCATATTTTTAAATTCCTATTCATTTTTCTTCTTGTCATCTTGTCTTCTCTAATATTCTTCATTAGCTTTCAATATTTTTTGGTCCAATTCTTCTGCATTTTTTACTTTCTCTTGATATTTGATGTTTAAATTTTTTTTATCCTATTGCATAAGCCTTTGAAATTTCTTTTGTGAAATCTTATTCATTTCATCTTGCTAGGATTGCAGTTCTTATTTGGAAGCATCATTAGGCAATTTTTGTAATATCTCTTCATAAAAAAAAAACTCCTTTGAACTTGTCTTCTTCAAAATAAAACACATGTATAGTAGGATGGGTGAGACCTATAGACCTAACATGACTCACTATGAGTTCATGTGGGTCATGTCCTCTCTCCTCTCTCAGGTATAATCATAAATCACATAGGGCCTATGCCTCTTTTCTAGTATGTGGTCCATTCAATAGACTATAGTTTCCTATGTGTATAGGAAACAAAGGCCAAAGTTTCTTACTACTTCTTAGAAGAAAAGAAGTAGCGCCTATTCCCATGGTTTGATAGGAGATTTATCTTATCAAAATATAGTCTGGGAAAAATTATGATATAAGATGAGGGGCCCCAGTAGTTTCATATACCTTGATATAGGTGTAATATTTTCCTAGATACCAATATGCTATCCATTTCATCCCAGCACTAGCTTCACTTGAAATTTTGTGCCTTGGGAACCCATAAATAATAGCATAAAGAGGGGAGAGGAAATTGTCACAAATGTCATAGAAACAACTATTAGAATTTGTGTTCCAAATGTTGGAGAAATACACATGCACAGGGGGTTGATCTTGGTCCCAATTCCATCCGATATTGGGGAATTGTATTGAGGAACAGATAACATCAACTAAATATGTTGACATATAAAAGAAAGGATTTTTCATACTTGATATATTTCTCACATTGAGACATATATTAAAATTTGATATATTTTTTCCAATTGAACACTTGTCCTATTTTCACAGTGGTATGATCCATGGGTAGCCAATCCATCTGAAAATGTGTTTGCCTCTCCTCACCATATAATCGGTTCAACATAGAAATCATCATTTTATACAGTGTTTTGAATTTGTGTGTAAGGATAAGTTTATGTCCTTGTTTGAATGGTATTTCTTCACCCACCCACCAGTCTTTCATTAATTTGCATGGGCGTTTAATACTTTGATAAAAACCCATTAGGAAAGGCTCATTGAGAGAGCATGGAGGCCCAGAAGATGTTGTCATCGAATAGGGAACATTGATAGATTAATATACGCTTCGAAAAAGAGGCATCAAAGAATATTTCCTTCCTAGCATTGATTTATGTGTCAAGAGTATAAGGGAATGGAAATGGTTATATGTGGGTCCTCAAAGTTATTTGCATTGGGGAGGAAAACTTCACAGATCGATTCATACTCCGATGAAAAGACATCAAATGATATTCCCTTTTAAACATTGATTTACATGTTGAAGGTATAATGTCGAGAAGGGTTTGATGTGAACTTTCAAACCTTCCTAATCAAATCTCAAGAGATTTGAGAAATATCATAACTCTGAAGAGAATGGTATCGAAGAATATTCCCTTCCTCGAGAAATGTGCTATTTTGAGAAATTGAGTGATAAGTAAAAGAGTGAGTATTGTTTAACAAACCAAAGACCAATAAATGTTTGTGATATCATAATATAATCATCATGCAATGTTAGGAAAACATTTTGTTTTCAATGTTCGAATGCTTATTCCCCAACCAACAATTGAATGACACATCCATCAATACAAAATATGTTCCAAACTTGGGTCATCAGATTGTCTTCATCGGAGTTGAAAGTTATTTGTAGGAAGGATTACTTTGATATGGATGATCTCTATAGAACCCTTTCTGATATGGATATCAGAAAGGTTTATGTCAGAATGTTAAATTAGATTGTGCACTTATTTCTTCCCAAATTAGACTTTGAAAGTAAGCGAGCGAACAAAAGTTCCTTTGCTCTGATCTACACAAGGATATTATATCAGTTAAAAGAGTTTGTGTGATTAAGTGGAGTGGGGAATAATGGTTTTCTAGAAATATGGATCAATAAGTGAAGAATAAAAGATGATAACTCAATGTCAAAACATATATAGAAGTAAACAAAGAAATTCTCCAAACCGTATCAACAAAAGGAACAATTTCTTATGACAACACATTTTCAATAGTGTAGTAATGTAGTACCTTGCAAAAGGTTTATGAGAGGGGGTGAACCCACTTGGAATTTATAATTCAAGATATTTTAAGTGGATTATTGTGGGGGAGAAACAATAACATGATCGAAAGTTTCAATCCGATATTCTTGAAATTAAAACTTTGGAAAAGTCACAAGTGGGAAGGTTTGTCGATGGGATGATAAGAGCTTTGAAATTTTTGTTTTACTTGAGTGCCAAGATGGATTGGTTCAAACATCAGGCAATGGAAATGAAACATGAGCTTAGTGTACCATTGGAACAACATCGATTCCCATACCTCCATACCTGTGAATATATTTTTTCCAATGGTCTGAGTATGACAAACTAAACCCATTGAGATGATGAAAAGACTATTGGGAGCATGCACGTGGATGAGTCCACTCTATTGTTTGTTTTCTCTACTCTAACTAAACTTTTAAGATATTTTGAGTATGTTTGTTTTTTAAAAATAAAGACATCAACCTTGTTTTGAAGGGTCATTGGTTTTTGTAAGAACTAGATTATTAAGTAGAGAAATATTTTGAAGTTTGATCAATTAAGAAGCTTTAACGAAGCCAAAGACATTTTTTTCCAATTTTGTTGGTGACAACTCGCTCTATGGATTATTTCTGGGTATTTTTATCAGCTATGGGCCCTTTAGTAAGACACCAATTTTTTCGAGTTATCTTAAAAGATTATATCTATTGAATGAATATTGGTTAGAATTCGATGGTGTTTTTTTTTTTATGTATCACATGTGAACAATATGATGAACTATTTCTAGTGTATTGTGTCCCTATATGTGATTTCTTGCATGCTACTTATTCCTTTTCTTATACAATATCTGTCACTTTATTAATGAGAATATTATTGCTAATTCTGGTTAAGCTTGGATATTGTTTACACATCGTTGGCCGAAGGTTCTCCTACGCCCAATTTTATGTAGAATTTAATTGTTTAAATTATTTACATTTATTGCATGTTTGAATATCAAAGAAATTAAACCAAAAGAGAGACACATTGTTAGAAAGGAAACTTTAGAGGAACTAAGAAAATCCCATAAAAACTTTTCGGACTACAATCCAGAGAATCATGCTACTTCAAACATAGAAGAGTCTAATTGGGCATCATCTCCAAGAGTGATTCCTACTATTGAGTTAAAGGGAATTTAGGCCTCTTAACAAATGGTAGCATTGGTAACCATGTTACGGGTCTCTTTTCCAATCTAGATGGCCTTTGGAATGAAATGTAAAACTTTAGTGAAACATATTGTCAATAACCACTAAGATTCTATGGTTGAATGGTGGATTGCAATCTCTCTTTATTAGGAATCTCTTACCCACTTTTTCCACTTTCCCTACTCTGCTATGGCTATGTCTACTTGTTGTTTTGATTCATGCACCTTATCTTACTTGTACTACATGGGTAGGATTTCACTCAGTATCTACCTTCTCTCCACTTTATGCTTCAACTATGGGATCTAAATTTGAAATTCCTATAGATAGTGGTCCTTGTTGATCGTTCTAGAGTGTATTTCATCTCTAGTGTCCATGGCCAATGTAGAAAAATCTATCAATTCCATATTTTTTAATATGACTATTTGTTTCCTCCATATGTGATTCTCTTCTTCATATTCAATCATGTTATGCACCTATAGAGGTATTTCAAATGGTTCTACCATCCCCTCTTCGTGGAAAATTAGACTATATTATGGACTCCTTATTTAAACCTTGTAGTGTACATTAACTTAAATATATATCATATATCTTCCCTCTACAGAATGTTGATGTGTTTTCATGACACCTGTCAACTAGGTGATTTGGGTCCATACTTGAACCTATGTCTCTCTCACAGGGAGACCAAATTTTGAAATATAGAAAGTTCCAAAATAACCACACCTAATTATAATGAATACCCAACAACTTTTTTTAAATTTAGAATAAGCTTCAGTGTTGTATTTCTTCTTCATGCAAGCCAATGGGGATAGTTTCTCTTTTGAACAAAAGAGATTAAAATAAAAGGATCCAAAATGAAGGAAATTACTTCTGTTTATCCTCTCATTGGATATCCCTTTGTTTTATCTTACATAATAAAAAATAAAGGTCATATGCCCAATATATTGTCAATTTGATCACGTCATTTGCATTTCCACAACCTCCTTTGTTCCCTCTATATTCCTCAAGTTATACCCCTTAACTCTCGAATACTTGGTCATTTTCAAGGATTTGTGGAATGCAGAACATTACCCATACTTACCAAATATCCAAATTCCCACATTCTGAAACTCCCCAACACTAAGTTTCTCCACATTGACCAAACACTTAGTTTAATTTTTGACATTTTTTATTCTCTGCATTAACCAAACACTTAGGTTATTTTATGACATTTTTTGTTCTCTGCATTGACCAAAAACTTAGATTATTTCCCGAAACTTTTTATGCAGAGAAATTATCATGTTATTTTTCTTTGCATCCTCCATCTCATTTCTTATCCTAAATTTTATCTCCCTCCCCCTCCTTTGGCATGCCTCTCAATACATACTCCAACCTATGACAACATAACACATGGAAACCCCTTGACTTTTGGACATTTGGTAGTGTCGAAACCTCTTGAAATTTGGACACATGGTAGTGAAGTGGAACTATCTCTGGGTAACACTTGGAAGGTATAGGTTGGACATGGATGACTGGGTGATGAGGTGGTGACCAAAAACTACACTATGCACAAGTTATGTAAGGTTCCATGGTTTTGTCTACTTCACACACAAATAATGTGGGGATTCCATTTGTTTATAAACATACTATTAGTACCCTCCCATGATTCATGTTGGATAAATAGGGAGGATTTACAAATCAAGGGTGAATAATCCATGTGAATAATAGATCAACGATTAGTGAGTCCCTATCTTCCGTGAGACATAGCTTGAGATACCAATGTCCAAAATGAACAAACGAGAGATCATTGTAAATATAGAGCCATGAAGAATAACCTGAAAATGGTTTCCATGGTTGGAATGAAAACTATCATTCCCTAAAAACCAAAACAAATTCGTGACTATTTCTCGCATGCCAACAATTTATTTTTGAAAATGGTTTATTAAAATAAATTTATGAACATCTAAAGTGGGTCCTAGTTGGGGGAATGGATATATAAGTTCAAATTTACAACAAGATTTTAATAATTATTGATATTTTATTTCAAAAAGGGGAAAAATAAACCCTAACCCTAAAGCAATTCCAAGAATATTAAGAGAAGATTATAAAAGAACATGAGAAGCATATTTAGGGATAGTTAGTTTTTAGGCATTGTTTTTCTACAAGTGACTTTTTCCTTTCCATAATTTGTGAATTATAATGATTTAATTTCTCCCTCGTATTTCATTTTGATTGATTCTTTCCATCAAATTTTCCATGTATCTTTTACAATAGGAATATCTAGGTCTGATGAGCTCTCTCTCTCTCTCTCTCTCTCTCTCTCTCCATATATA
>JASDQU010013852.1:150908-163039 GCA_032191745.1 Picea mariana | reverse complement strand
GGTTGTCCCTGTCCTTGGTTTCATCTATGTTGTCTTCCCTGGAAGTGAGGGAAAATTGGTCTAGGAATTTTTCTTGCTCATGTAGTATAAGTGCAAGTAGGTGATTGACTGCCACTAGCCTCTGTCGCGTTCCCACTCGAACCACTCTCTCCACTTGCACCACTTGTGTCAATTTTACCCATGCTACCTTGAATTTCCTGTGTACTGGCCTCCATTTGTGAAATATCCTACATCATCACATCTTGGCCCCTAGCAAGGTCATTCAGTATCCTCAATGTAGTGTCCAATGGTGGGGCTTGGCCCTTTCCTCCATATTCTACATATTCATTTTTGTCACCCATTTCTTCTTTTTCCTCTGTTTCTATCTCTGAATTGATACAGATCTCTTCCTCGACTTCGGTCTATGAATCAATGTGGAAAGAGTTATAATCCTCTCTCTGTCTGCGCTGCTTCCTTTCCCTTCTATCCTTTCTTAGGTAGGTGACATACTTGTCTTAAATGTGTTTTCTTCCCTCTGGATAGTGTTCCCCAACTCATGAAATCATGAGTTGTTTTACTCATAGGCTGGCAAGATATCCAATTCTAATACCACTGAAATATCCCAAATATTGATTTGACTATCTGAATGGAGTTTCTTTGGGTTTATGAATACAGTTTCAAGGATTCTGGATTCAATTTAGTTTATTCTCTTAATGTTTGGGGTTTTAAGCTTGCTTTCAGCGCATGTAAATAGTTTTGTAGTTGAAACATTGTTCTTTATTGCACTAATGGTAAAGGAAGAAATTACAATAAACGGAATATTGTAATATAAGAAAAACAATGTTAAACTGCTCAAAACTCTTCAGATTGATCTTTATAAGTCTAGATCTAACCTGGAATACACATGCATGCAAAGGAAATACCAGATCTGCTACATGCAATTGTGGATTTGTTGCATGCAAGTCCAAATATATTGTTGGATGAAATATGTGTTGCATGCACGATGAAATATGTTGCATGCACAAAGAACACGTTGCATGCAATGGAATTATGTTGCAAACCCTGTCAATGATGAATGGTGAATCTCCTGTGGATAGATCTGCTACATGAGAGTAAATAAAATTCCAGATATGCTACATGTGAGTGTGGATCTGTCACATGCAAGTCCAAATATGCTACTGGATGGAAGATACATTGCATTCACTCATAATATGTTGCATGCACTCAGAATATGCATATCTATTGTTGTATGATGAGATAGCATCCCTCCTAAACCTCCACGCCTCCCTCTTGATCAATCTTGTAACTACCACACCCTATAAGCACCAAGGGCAAGTCTTTGAACCTCCTTGACTAATGTGAATCCCTCTGAATGGATCCAATGTTGTATGTATTGCAATCATGAAGAGTGATGGAGACTCTCAATGATCCTCTAGACTAACTAAGGTGTGTCTTCCAACATCGAAATAAATCACTGTGGTGGTTTCTTCCTAGAAATCCACAAAGACACCTGACTTCTCTCTCCAATCCAATTCTCAATCCCAATATTTGACAATGAGAGAAATTAGGGTTATCCTCCCCTTTATACTTGATTCCCATTCTAATTCCCCGTTCACTTTATTTGATTAAAGTGATTTTTCCTAAGTTTCAAATTTAGTTATTCTTTTAAATCACTTAATCACTTTTTTTCCTTAAGACACGAGGGATCAATCCACAGATTATGAACTAGTGTAATAAACTCTTTGTCAGTCTACCAAACTGAATTAAACTTGAAAGGAATTTCTTTGTACACTGGCAATAACTCCAATTGTAGAAGGATAGGTGCATGATCAAAGATAAAGGGGAAATCAACCCAAGATCTAAAAATACCACTATATAACACTAAATCTTCAGAGAGAAGAAAATGGTCCAGTCTCTTTGCTATGAAGGCTTCACCCACTCTGCCATTCCTCCACGTGGGAACCAGTTTCCCCAATTGAATATCAACAAGATTTTTATTACTGAAGAGACTAGTAAAAAAGGTGTGCAGTGAACCAAGGTTGGATCGGATACCCCAACTTTCACCTACCTTCAAAGTCAAATTCAGATCTCCAACTAATACAAGATTTTTCAAAGACAACAACCCTGTTGCCTCTACTCTTTCCCAGAAGGACTTTCGCTAGGTGCACATCCCATAGGTATTAAGGAGATTATAAAACCTTTTAGATCCAAGACAGTGTCCCGTTAGTAGAATACCACCACAAGTTAGGTAGGGAACTAGATTAAAAAAATAAGGATCCCATGCAGCTAGTAGCCCGCCAGAAGTACCAACTGAATTGACTGTGCATACAAGCCACTTCGACCTCAAAAGTTGAAAGAAACATCTCGCCTTGCCAGCGCTAACTAAGGTCTCTTGAAATAAAACAATATGTGGACGTGTTCTTTCCAAAACACTATGAAACGAGGCAAGTTTTAGGATGCCTCCCGTCCCTCTTAGGTTTAGTGAGAGAACTAGCATCATTTTGTTCTTGCCAAGGCCTTCAAATCTCTAAGGGACTTACCATCAGAAGGAAGAATGGGAGCATAATCATCTTTTAATTTAGTACTAAACTTTTTTCTGGCACTATGGGTTTTTACAGGGGAGATCTCAATTCCCAGCCCCCGTGACCAAGCAAATTCCTTTCCCCCTTTTGCGACCGAGATACCAGAGGTACTGGCTTGTCCACTTTCTACACCAAGTTCAATGGGTTTTTTCCCAAGAAAAGTAGGAATAGGGACCAAAGCTTTGCTTCCACGTAGAAAGGCTAAAAAGGAATCTAAAACTGCAGAAAGGGTAGGGTCGTCCTCCTCAGGTTCCCTATACCCAGGTGGAAAGGGTTGGTTGACCCACAGAAGCTGACTGTTATCCTGACTATTACAAGTCTCAAGTGAAAAGGAAGGTTTGGGAGAAGAATTTCCACTAGAAGCAGGATCTTTCTTGAGTAACAAAACAACTGAAGGGTCCACCCGTTCCAAGGGAGAAGTAACCAACTAAGGGGGAGATAACAAAGAGTTTATTATCTCAGAATGAGAAGAGTTCTGTGAAACTTCAGAAACCTTTAAAGGTGGACCAAACGGCTTAGAGATAGAGTTCTTCAGCCAAATAGAAGAGATAACTAAACGACACTCCAAAACAGAAAGGGAATTGCAAAAAGTAGGACAAAACATCTGCAAGTTACCAATAGTAGAATCGGTTGGCTCCAAAAGGCTTTTATTTATCCTATCAACTCTACTTCCTTCAAATCCATAGAAGTCATTGTCCATCGAAGAATCTGGATTACTATAAGGAAAATCTTGCTCTTCATAAAACTTTTCTTCTTCCCTGATTCCATTGCAGTCTCTCCTCAGATGAGAAGTACTTCTACAAAAGATGCATCTGAAAGGTAACCCAAGGTAATCTAATCTTTGTTCATGGCATTAACCACGCCATTCCACCTCCATAGTCTCTGGCATACCTAGGTGTGCATCCATTTCAACTAGAACTTTTGCAACTTTTCTTTGTGCCGACTCCAAATTATTCTTATCCACCATAATGAAGTTACCTAGATTGTTCTTGATTGTTGTCAACACACCCTCATTCCATAAATACAGGGGAAATCCAGGAAGTAGTACCCAAATATGTCTTACCGAGAAATACTCAGTTTCCGGGTTGAAAGACAGTCTCCACCTTTTGAGCAATAGGCTACTCTTCCTGTTAATCCACTTCCTACTTAACAATAACTCTGCATCTTCGGGTGACACACAAATAATGCCAACCCATACTTTAGTTAAGAATATTATCTTCGAGAGATATCCTAACACTGGAACCCAAATCTGTTTTATCCAAACAGTAAAGTTTTCCACAAAAAGGTTGTTGTATTCCATTCTTCCAACAAGACCACAGATTGCCATTCTACACGAGTCCTCTAGACCAACGTCGGCTCCCAATAATAACCTTTTAACAGTACGCTTCACTGTCCACTGTGGGAATGGAACCACACTCGTTAAAGTAATTCACTAGGAAGGAATACAGTCTTATCTAAGGCATACCTTCATATGATTGGATTTCTACTGCAATACATAAAGGCAAAGGAGGCCTATGTGAAATATTCCACAAGTATTATCAAAGAAAAGTTTAAAACTAGGCATCGAGAATTGCATGAGGTTGAATTGCTAAAAGCTAGGAACCTATCAAGGTACATAAGTAGAATTAATAAGATACCCTACTCCTCCCGGGTAGACCCTCCCTAAAAAGTAGGGTGATTAGCATAATTCAATAACCAAGAAATCAATTTAAAAGGTCTAAATAACAAGCAAATACAACCACTCGTGGAACGGAAAACATAAGGGACATCAAGACTGTAACATGTTCCAAACATCAATAAAATACCCTCCTCAATCCTGGTCTAAGGGTCGCTCGTCGCAAAAGAAAAGTGCACTACCCAGAGGAGTTTAAGGGAGTCACCAGGCAAGGATTTGTTACCTGGTTGAGTGCATGCCTTCAGAAACCACAGGGGCCAGGGTGAGTCCCCTCGCCAAAATTTCACAGAGACTGAAAGAAAATAGGTGGTGAAATTCGTGGGTTCCTCATAGCCAAGTTCAGAGAAAAGAGGGGCGCAAAAGCAACACAAGATTCCTCCATGCGCAGGGGTCTCTTACTACTAAAATGCAGAGGGAAGAGGGACGAAAAAGAAGCATGAGATTCCTCCACGCGCTGGGGTCTCTCACTTCCAAAACGCAGAGGGAAGAGGGTCACAAAATCTGGGCAAGAGGCGTGGACTCGCTAAGAATAACACGACTTTGCAGGGTCACAAATTCGCCAAAGAAGAACACAAAAATTTGTTGGTTGTTTTGCTCAACACGGGGTGAATAAATCCATCAAGGATTTTAGGGAAGACACTAGGGATTCACAGAAGTGAACACTCAGATTGTTGGGCAAAATTGAAGACAACTGAGTAAGGAAAATACATTCATATATTATTGATTATGTTGGAGTTTGGAGTTTCTAGCAACCAAAAATAGAGATAATCCAAACAAAGCATCAACTTCACTGGAACTGGGAGAGTTTGGTCAAATTCTAGCAATACAGACAAGTTTGAAAATTCTTGATAGACTATGCCTCTACAACGAAAAAGCATGTGTGCGGATAGGGCAGATGGTTGAAGGTGATTTCATGGTGTTTATCAGTGTCATGCACATCCTTATAGTTATGAAGGATGGCGATACCTTTTCTGTAGGCCTGCGCGTCCTTGGACACTATGGTGGCGATATCGGAAATGCACTTTTTGATACACTTTGGGCAATACACTTTGGCTAATAATGGATTTATAATAATTTAAAACATTTTAGTCTAATGGTTCTATTAAATTATTCTTTTCCGAGGGCATTCGTTAAAAGTCCACTAAGAAATTGTTAGACTCGCATATTTGAGTGATTGTTTCTGTAAAATCCGAATAGACCAAGGGTTTTTCAGCATGAAGTCGCAGAGCAAAGAGTAGCGAGGTTGCTAGATTTTAGAAAGATAACTCATGTGAGAGGTGTTGAGGGTGAGTCAGCCCCAATATCAAATTGTGGAATCTTCCCGGGATAGCGATGGCATGGCTCAACATAAGGAAACCCTTTACCAAAATGCAGATCAAAGGTATTCATCGAGAATCTTTCTAAGGGAAGAGAAATAGATCTCACATAAATCGTGAATAATTTCTTCACTCTGAAATATTTAGACGAAGGAAGAACTTACAATCTAGTGTTAAGGCAAAATGTCAGGGAGTGGATAACGCAGAGACAAAACAAAAATTATGAGCATAAAAATTAAATCACTTAACAGAGGTAAGACTAAATCACTAAGTAGGGATAAAAAGAAACCATTGCAGCTTATATAATAATTGAATCCATAAACATAAATTAAACAAATAAAAGTGAAAATTTAACATGAGTATCGTAACCGAAGGCGAAGAATCCTAAGTTGTTGTCTCGCGTTGTGCTCCATCCAGATCCCTTCTTGCAAATCGTTGAGACATCATTGGTACCTCCCAGCCAACGCTAGGGGTACTCTTCTTCACCCTTAGCCCCCGAGCAGCAAAGGGGCCACGCCCCCAAGACCAGAGAAAAATCTAGTTCTCAGCTCGTCTAGCAAGGTTGAGCTACCACTCTGTATTCGAGCTGGGTATCCCAACTCCCACAAGAAAAACCAGTCAAGAAAAATATGGCAGCATAACCTTACACATACCAATCATGATCCTTTCCTCATCTCCCCCAATTAATTTTATAGAGTTCTTCCTAGTGACACTTGCCAATTGCACCTTAAATTCGTTTTAATAAAAATTAATTAGGAAAACTCTCCCTCGTACACTTGTCACTTGATCCCTTAGTTGCACCAGAAATTTATTTATTTAATTCAATTAAATTGCCAATTTCCCTCACCCACCTAAAATCATTCCTAAAAACGCTCCTTGTTGTCCCTTTATTCCCTCAATTCCCCTTAATGATTGATGCCTTTCTTAAAGCTTAGTTGATTTTATTTAGGAAAGTTCTCTAGACTAGATTCCTTTCTATGTTCCACATTCCTTTTGCATTTAATTTCCCCTTTTTGTCTAAGTTCTGAATTAACAAGTTTTGCACATAAACAACAATTAATTTTTAGATAATTTATTTCTCCTTTAAATTCTAAATTTGATTTTTCTTCATCCCCCTTTATTAATTGCTTAATTAAATTTTAGTCCTCATATCCTACTTAGACCTAGGATTTAATTTCAACTAGGCTTAACAAAAAATTTTAAATGGAAAATTTATAATTAATAACTTTACTCATACAACATTTATTTTAAGGCCGGCCACGTCAAAATAAAATATTGTTTTCTAGGCACCTAGGTTCATTGAATCATCAGTGTTAAAAATTGTGACGTGCCCTTCAGGACGCACTACATGCTCCAAGGGTTCCACTCGTCTTTTGACTGATTTTGGTAATTGTCCAACCCTTGGACTCAATACTCTATCAGGCAACCTTGTGGGAGACTAAGGAATAAGGACCTTGCCTTATTGTGTGCCCCTTAGAATCTTTGTGAGTGACTTCCTTAGTCTGCCCTCACAACATCATGGATCTCTCGAACTAGATAATTGTTAACCTACAGTTTGAGCCACGACGTGAGTGCTAGTGGTTGTGGCAGGGCTACTGCCACACCTCTCCCTCAATATCTCTGGTTATTGTGCATGGCCCCCTTACTCCAAATGTGAGTCTGATTAGCAAGCAATCGTCAGCGTACATCCATCAACGAAACATGTCAACGAACCATAAACAACATCATAATATATCCAGTCATATGTCACATATGCAATAACATAAATACTCTAACCATATACAGTCCACTCCCTAACTCGATCTGGAGTCCAAGGAGGTCCATCGATGCCACCGACATCCTCAATTTGTCACAAGTCCTGCACACTCAGGAGAAACCAGTCAATAGCTCCTCTCTATACATAAATAACATAACATAACATCATAATCCATAATCTCACCATCATAATCCATAAGTGAAGCAGACAATCATAAAATGAACCAGATCACTTGCACGCAAGTGTCCTCAAGAAATAAGTCACATCAGGTGCATGCAAGAGTGGGATGTTACACTTTACCATCTTTACAAAACCCTCTTCCTCAATCCAAGTTGAGTAAAACTTAAATGGGCTTAGAAGTTTCCTCCCTCCCCTATCCATCTCCACAAAAATAAGAAAATGGTGAATTTCACCCCTGAACATACCCATTGTCTAAATCTAATGTAATAATTTAGAAATACTTCACATAAGAGAAAATCTTCCCATCTATTTTCTTAACAAATCCATACCAAATATTTTCTCCCAATATGCCACCCTCTCATGATAACGACCATGAATACATAAATACTAAAAAGCAAGAACTTGTGAGAGTAGAAAAAAATTACCTAAACTTTAATCACAAAAATGATAATTAGTATAATGAATGGATCTTTTCTTCCATCACTTATCATTTTCCCTAGACTACATTTGGCATTGATAAAAGAAAAATCTCAACCCATTAACATTTTATCAAGTTCTGTACAATTTTGCCTCCATTACCTATAGTATTTTTAAAAATGATAATGTCTTGCTTGTGATTCCCCTTATATTCTTGCAATATATCCCTCAGTAAACATTTATAGAATATATATTAAATATTGCAAGGTCAATTTGTTGTAATGTGTTTGTTTATTAAAATTTGAAATTAATTCAAATATCATGATATTATTTAATATTAAGATTTATGATATTATTTAATAATAATAATTGTGTTAAATAAATGAGTTAAATTTAATATTTAACTCATATTAATATTTAAATGGAAATTAAATGTTTTATTTTAATTTAATTTAGTATGGAAATTTCCATATTAAAAAAAATTAAAACATTTAATTTTCATTTAATAAAAATGATAAATATAACTATGGGAGAGATGTTCATGTAAGATAACCTCAGATGTGAAGTTATCCCCGACAAAGGATGTTACAGGTTCGAATCTCTTTCCTGCCTTGGGGTTAGGCCATATATTAAGTTGGTTTAATTTTTTAAATATATGTATATAGTTATTTATGTTTTATTTAATATTTTTTTCAAATTACTCCCCTCGCCAAAATTTCACAGAGACTGAAGGAAAATAGGTGGTGAAATTCGTGGGTTCCTCATAGCCAAGTGCAGAGAAAAGAGGGGCGCAAAAGTAGCACGAGATTCCTCCACGCGCAAGGGTCTCTTACTGCTAAAATGCATAGGGAAGAGGGACGCAAAAGCAGCATGAGATTCCTCCATGCGCAGGGGTCTCTCACTTCCAAAACGCAGAGGGAAGAGGGTCGCAAAATCTGGGCAAGAGGCGTGGACTTGCTAAGAATAACATGACTTTGCAGGGTCACAAATTTGTCAAAGAAGAACACACAAATTTGTTGGTTGTTTTGCTCAATGCGGGGTGAATAAATCCATCAAGGATTTTAGGGAAGACATTGGGGATTCACAGAGGTGAACACTCAAATTGTTGGGCGAAATTGAAGACAACTGAGTAAGGAAAACACATTCATATATTATTGATTATGTTGGAGTTTGGAGTTTCTAGCAACCAAAAATAGAGATAATCCAGACAAAGCATCAACTTCACTAGAACTGGGAGAGTTTGGTCAAATTCTAGCAATACAGACGAGTTTGAAAATTCTTGATAGACTATGCCTCTGCAACAAAAAATCACTTGCGCGGATAGGGTAGATTGTTGAAGGTGAATTCATGGTGTTTATCAGTGTCATGCACATCCTTACAGTTATGAAGGATGGTGATACCTTTTCTGCAGGCCTGCGCGTCCTTGGACACTATGGTGGCGATATCGGAAATACACTTTTTGATACACCTTGGGCAATACACTTTGGCTAATAACGGATTTATAATATTTTAAAACGTTTTAGTCTAATGGTTCTATTAAATTATTCTTTTTCGGGGACATTCGTTAAAAGTCTAGTAAGAAATTGTTAGACTCGCATATTTGAGTGATTGTTTCTATAAAATCCGAATAGACCAGGGGTTTTTCAGCATGAAGTCGCAGAGCAAAGAGTAGCGAGGTTGCTAGTTTTTAGAAAGATAACTCCTGTGAGAGGTGTTGAGGGTGAGTTAGCCCCAATATCAAATTGTGGAATCTTCTCTGGATAACGATGGCATGGATCAACGTAAGGAAACCCTTTAACAAAATGCAGAGCAGAGGTATTCATCGAGAATCTTGCTAAGGGAAGAGAAATAGATCTCACATAAATCGCGAAGAATTTCTTCACTCAGGAAGATTTAGACGAAGGAAGAGCGTACAATCCAGTGTTAAGGTAAAATGTTAGGGAGTGGATAATGCAGAGACAAAACACAAATTATGAGCATAAAAATTAAATCGCTTAGCAGAGGTAAGACTAAATCGTTGAGAAGGGATAAAAAGAAACCATTGCAACTTCTATAATAATTGAATCCATAAACATAAATTAAACAAATAAAAGTGCAAATTTAACATGAGTACCGTAACCGGAGGCGAAGAATCCTAAGTTGTTGTCTCACGCTGCGCTCCGTCCAGCTCCCTGCTTGCGAATCGTTGAGACCTCACTGGTACCTCCCAGCCAATGCTATGGGTACTCTTCTTCACCCTTATCCCCCGAGCAGCAAAGGGGCCACGCCCCCTAGACCAGAGAAAAATCTAGCTCCCAGCTCATATAACAAGGTCGAGCTACCACTCTGTATTCGAGCGGGGTATCCCAACTCCCACAAGAAAAATCAGTCAAGAAAAATATGGCAGCATACCCTTACACATACCAGTCGTGATCCTTTCCTCATCTCCCCCATTAATTTTATAGAGTTCTTCCTAGTGACACTTGCCAATTGCACCTTAAATTTGTTTTATTAAAAATTACTTAGGAAAACTCTCCCTCATACACTTGTCACTTGATCCCTTAGTTGCACCAGAAATTTATTTAATTAATTAAATTAAATTGTCAATTTCCCTCACCCACCTAAAAGTGTTCCTAAAAACGCTCCTTGTTGTCCCTTTATTCCCTCAATTCCCCTTAATGATTGATGCATTTCTTAAAGCTTAGTTGATTTTATTTAGGAAAGTTCTCTACACTATATTCCTTTCTATGTTCCACATTCCTTTTGCATTTAATTTCCCCTTTTTGTCTAAGTTTTGAATTAGCAAGTTTTGCACATAAACAACAATTAATTTTTAGATAATTTATTTCTCCTTTAAATTCTAAATTTGATTTTTCTTCATCCCCCTTTATTAATTGCTTAATTAAATTTTAGTCCTCATATCCTACTTAGACATAGGATTTAATTTCAACTATTTATTTTAAGGCTGGCCACGTCAAAATAAAATATTGTTTTCTAGGCACCTAGGTTCATTGAATCACCAGTGTTAAAAATCGTGACATGCCCTTTAGGACGCACTACATGCTCCAATGGTGCCACTCGTCTTTTGACTGATTTTGGTAGTTGTCCAACCCTTGGAGTCAATACTCCATCAGGCAACCTTGTGGGAGACTAAGGAATAAGGACCCTGCCTTATTGCGTGCCCCTTAGAATCTTTGTGAGCGACTGCCTTAGTCTGCCCTCACAACATCATGGATCTCTCAAACTAGGTAATTGTTAACCTACAGTTCGAGCCACGACGTGAGTGCTAGTGGTTGTGGCAGGGCTACTGCCACACCTCTCCCTCAATATCTTTGGTTATTGTGCATGGCCCCCTTACTCCAAATGTGAGCCTGATTAGCAAGCAATCGTCAGCCTACATCCATCAATGAAACATGTCAATGAACCATAAACAACATCATAATATATCCAGTCATATGTCACATGTGCAATAACAAAAATACTCTGACCATATACAGTCCACTCCCTAACTCGATCCAGAGTCCAAGGAGGTCCATCGATGCCACCGACATCCTCAATTTGTCACGAGTCCTGCACACTCAGGAGAAACCAGTCAATAGCTCCTCTCTATACATAAATAACATAACATAACGTCATAATCCATAATCTCACCATCATAATCCATAAGCGAAGCAGACAATCATAAAATGAACCGGATCACTTGCACGCAAGTGTCCTCAAGGAATAAGTCACATCATGTGCATGCAAGAGTGAGATGTTACACTTTACCATCTTTACAAAACCCTCTTCCTCAATCCAAGTTAAGTAAAACTTAAATGGGCTTAGAAGTTTCCTCCCTCCCCTAGCCATTTCCACAAAAATAAGAAAATGGGGAATTTCACCCTGAACATACCCATTGTCTAAATCTAATGTAATAATTTAGAAATACTTCACATAAGAGAAAATCTTCCAATCTATTTTCTTAACAAATCCATACCAAATATTTTCTCCCAATATGCCACCCTCTCATGATAACAACCATAAATACATAAATACTAAAAAGCAAGAACTTGTGAGAGTAGAAAAAAAGTACCTAAACTTGAATCACAAAAATGATAATTAGTATAATGAATGGATATTTTCTTCCATCACTTATCATTGTCCCTAAACTACATTTGGCATTGATAAAAGAAAAATCTCAACCCATTAACATTTTATCAAGTTCTGTTGTAACACCCTGTTTCCCCCAGATTGTAAATATAACTGAA
>JASDQU010013852.1:120465-131523 GCA_032191745.1 Picea mariana | reverse complement strand
TTCCAACCCTCTTGTTTTAGACATTGCTAAATTTGTTACATTTAGAATATTATTTTTAATGTCTCCCACAAAGAACTATTAAAGTGCCATTTTTTTTATGAATATCTGTGATGATGATATCAATGGATTCTTGAGCAAATGATTTTTTTCAAACTATTTTATATTAATGAAGCATTTTTTTAAGGTTATTTAATTACCTATCCATTTTATTTATTTCATCTCGAAAAGTTAATGTTGCTTCCGGATTCACATTATTTTAAAAGGATAAAAAAATATCCATTGAAAGAAAACCTTGTATATAAAAAGATTTTCCAGTCATATTTATTCCTTGTTCTTGAATGAGATGATGTGTTTTACAAGTAAATATGATATATAAGAGTTTTTGGGAGATTCTTTGGGGTTTTCTATTTAGCACTCAAGCATTACATTTATCTAAGTTCATAAGAATAATCTTCCATATATCAAGAGAGGAGTACTACCTCTATAAAAATGCAAGAGAATATTTATTCTTTTCCATAAGACTTTCTCTCAATGTTGGTTCTTTTCTCCTGTCATGAAAAAGAGATGGATATTTTTGGAAACTCCATTGGGGAAAAATATTCATTTAAAAAAAATAATCATACTTTTTTTTAGGATAAAATATTATTGAAAACCTAGAAGATATATGGTTGAGGTCTTGGAAATATATCTGATAGATTTCTTTTTAAATGGTTTAAGATGCACTAGGTTCTTTAAAACCTCATTCAAGGAACATCAAATGGACTTGAAGATATGTTATTGTATTTTTAGTCACAAGTCGATTATGTTGATTTCTAGAGAATCAAGAAACCATCCAATTATTGGGAGTACGAGATCATGATCACTCCATTATTAAAACTTTGCATTTTGAAGAAAGATTCCCTAGAAACTCCACTAAACATATTGTGGAATTACAATAAGATATATATGACAACTTCACCGAATATTTTATTTCATGTTTTGGTGACATTTTTCCTTCCCCGCCAAGCCCAACAAAATTTGTTCAAGTTATACTAAAGGAATAAGGTTCCCAAAGAAATAGTTGGTTTCACAAAGGTCCCCTCAATTTGCAAGGAAAGGATCATCCATTTCCAAATATTTCCATGGATAATTTTCCCATGTTTTTCAAAAATACTTCAGAGGATGCAGGCAAGCATTTGGTTAATTTTGATCATGCTTGTGATATTTATAATATGAATTAATATGACGTTGCTTGTGGATTTTTTTATCTTAACTCTAAAAGGAAATGCTTTTGAACGATTTTATTCATTACTGCTTGGAACCATTACTAGTTGGGATGTATTAGAAAACTAATTTGTTGAGAAATATCTCCCAAGGAGATATCCATATTATCTTTTCTTGAAGTTGGTTGAAATTCATACGAATGATAAAGAGATGGTTAAAAAGTCCACTTTCAAATTTATGAAATCCCTTCATGATATTCCTTAAGAAATATTTCCAAATAACTTCATTATTTTTTGTTGCTACGAAAAATATTTCCCGTTAATCTTATATTTTTATTGAAGCAAGAAGGAAAAAATAGATGGAAAGAGTTAATGCAGTGAGATCAAGTCATTGAAGAAAGTATTCATGAAAGTAATGTTGATCTATTAGAATTTTCAGTATGGTTCCAAGACAATGGAAAAAAATATTTAGAAGTGAAATTCGATGAAAGATATGAAAAAATATTTATAACGTATTATGTTCCTGAATATGAAAAAGAGAATCCTAATGTCTCAATTGAAGAAGAATAGCATCTGCTATATGTTCCATTGGAGGGAAAATGTGACCTCTCATATGCTCAATCTAAGTGTGATGTTGATAATGCGTTTAAGGATGGATTTGATGAACCTCCACTAGATGCACATGAATATTTCATTAAATACGATCAGGGTGAAAATATAGAAGTTGCTTATTAATGGCCACAACTAGTTAATACAAATATAAAAGAGGAATTTCAACATGGGATCAACAAAATTGATGATAAAAGTTATCACTTTACGTTAAACTTGAAATTTGTTGATTTCTCTTAGAGAGTGGAGTTTAATGAAGAGGTATTCCCATCATCAAAAGAAAAAAGGAATTTGAAAACAAAGGATGGGTGGTATATTTTATTTTCAATATAAAGAGATTGTTGGTGAACAAAAAACGATATCCCTATAGTTCTCCATCGATTTTCAACAACAATTAATTTTTTCAATATCACCATGGAAATATTGTAATTGTATGATGGAAGAATGTCTTCGAAACATTGACATTGAACCACAATATCAACCATGGATAGGAATATGCAGATGATTTTGTTACGTACATGGATACATTGGAAGTCTACTTACACTTGAAAATAATCCTTTTCTCCAAGTAGGTTAGGATAGGTAGATTTTTGTTTTTTCATATATGTAATTTTGTTCTTTTAGTGAATTTTTCCTCATAAGAATTTTCTAGATCAAGATAATGTCTTGGGGATTACTCCATAACCCAATGAAAAAGGCAACTGGTATGGATCTGCTTTTCTCAGCAACCCATAGGGGGTCATTGTTCCACAATTAGAGAAAACTTTTAATGTGTTTTCATGACACCCATCAACTAGGTGATTTCGGTCCACACTTGATCCTATGGCTTTCTCAAAGGGAGACCAAAAATATAGAAAGTGTTAGGATAAGCCTCACCTATTGAACTTGAAGACCCAACAAGTTTTTAAAAATTAAGAATCAATTTCAGTGTTGCATTTCATCTTCATGCAAGGACAATGGGGATGGTTTCTCTTTTGAAAAAAAGAGAATAAAAGAAAAGGATACCAAAAATAAGGAAATCCTTTTTGTGTTAGATAAATAGGATAGCAGAGCAATAAAATAAAATAAAATGCGAAAATAAAAAACAGAAGATACATAATACAATAGAGAAACAAATATATGTGGTTCACCTAGTGTGGGATACGCCCACCATAGAAATTGAAAGGTCCTTTATTTTTATTATCTAGCAAATGAAGGGATACAACCTACAACACATCCATTGTAACTTCCTCTTCTTTCTCTCACAATATCCTCTCTCATAATATAATATTCACCATGATACACAACCAAAATACAATTCCCTCATAAAAGAGGGTTTACTTCTAGGGAAAAAAGCCCTAACATAACTTCTACTGTCAGATCTGCGACCTTATAATGAACGGGCCAAATTTACTATGAAATTACAATATACATTTACATGACAATCTTTCCTTCGGGTGTACATTCTTCATGTGGTATAAACACGGCTGAAAAAAAAGACCTATGAATCATGAAGATAATTAGGCTCTACAACCAATAATCTCCCACTTGGAGACTGATCACAACAACTCCACTATTGTTGTACCTGTTGGACTATACTCCACCTTGGACCTGGCAAATTTCTCATCTTCACCTTCATCCTTGAATACCAAGTCTTCACATGCTTGCAGGATTATGGCTAGTGTGCATCTTTTCCAACTTCAAATATCCATCTTACAAGATGGATCGTATGAAATTATACCTAAGTTGTATATGATTAGTATTCGAATGGAAAGTTGATTTTTTTGCAAGATGAATGGCACTCTCACTTTCACAGTACAACTTTCTATTCTCTTGCTTCTTTCCCGATTCCTCCATAAACCTTTATAACCAAATCATTTCTTTATTATCCTCTGCAAAAACAACATACTCTGCCTCTTTTGTTGAAAGTGAAAAAACCTTTTGCAGTCTCGAAATCCAACTTATTGTTGTTTTACCTACAGTAAAAACATACCCGGTGGTGCTCCTCCTGCTATCTTTATCACCTACCATATCTAAATCAACATATCCCTGTTGAAGAGTATCTGGACATTCAAAACATAATGCATGAGTAGCAGTACCTCTCAAATACCTAAGAATCAACTTTATTGCCTCCCAATGTTCTTTACCTGGATTGATCATATACCTTCTGACAACTCCCACTACATGTGCAATATCTGGTCATATTCAAACCATTGCATACATCAAGCTACCAACTGCTGATGAATAAGGGACCCTCGACATGTTTTCTATCTCCTCCTATGTCTTGGGACACATTTCTTTGGTTAATTTTAAATGGATGGCCAAAGGTGTACTAACTGGTTTTTCATTATGCATTATAAACCTCTCCAAAACCTTCTCTATGTACTCACCCTGACACAATGTCAAATTGTGATTTTTCCTATCTCTTTTTATTCCCATACCAAGGATTTTCTTTGTAGCACCCAAATCCTTCATCGCAAATGAATTAGATAATTTCTTCTTGAGAACATGTATATCCTACATATTAGACCCTACAACAAGAATTTCATCTACATACAATATAAAGATAATATAGCTTCCATTTTCTAACTTTTTAAAATAAACACAGTGATCAGAATGACATCTACTATAACCTTGTTCTGTCATAAACCTATCAAACTTCAAATACCACTACTTTGGAGATTTCTTTAGGCCATACAAGTTATTCTTCAACCTACATACCAAATTTTCCTTCCCTTTGACCTCATACCCCTATGGTTGTTACATATAAATCTCTTCCTCCAAATCCCCATGGAGAAAAGACATTTTTACATATAATTGTTCAAGATGTAAATCTTCTACTGGCACAAGAATTAAAATAGTCCTAATTGAATTCTTTTTAAAAAAAGGAGAAAATATTTCCTCAAAATCTATAAATTGCTTTTGTGCAAACCCCTTTACAACAAGTCTAGACTTGTACTGCTTTTTGCCTCCATCTTCTTCCTTCAACTTCTAAACCCATTTATTCTGAAATACTATTTTTCCTACAGGAAACTAAAACAAATCCCAAGTCTAGTTATTTGCCAAGGAATCCATTTCCTCTTCCATGCCTTGCTCCCACTTCTTTTTAGTGTCTACCTATATTGCCTCTTCATAACATTTTGGTTCACCATAATCAATTAACAATAAATAATACAATGAAGGAGAGTATCGTTCAGGGGGTCTACTTAACCTAGTAGATATTGTAACAACACTTGCAGGAGTTTGAGATACATGTTTCTCCTTTTATTGTACATTTTTATTTTCTGGTACTTTGGAATTTATTTTTTAGTGATCTTGTCAAGCACTGTGTATTCTGGTTTTTCTTTTTCATGTTTCTTTCCCTACAACTGATCTTTGTACATGACCTTCTCATTGAATATGAAATATCGACTCCTAATAATTTTGTGATTTTCATAATCCCATAAAATATAACCAAAATCATTAACATTGTATCCAATAAAGGTACAATTCTTGGATTTTTCCTTAAGATTTGTTCTATTTTCTTTATCAATATGGACAACTACTTCACAACCAGCATGCAATCTCATACTCCTTGCACGCTCCATGATTTTCATGATCATCCTTTCTGACACACCATTTTATTGTGGTGTTCTTGGAACTGTCTTCTCTCTACGAATCCCATGGTATGAACAATAATCATCAAACTCCTTGTTTCAATATTCACTACCATTTTCTGATATGAAAAACTTCAACCTTTTTCCTATCTCATTCTCAACCAAATCTTTCCATTTCTTAACAGTATCAAAAACATCATATTTTTGTCGAATGCAATAAACCCAAGTTTTTGTAGTTGCATCATCATTAAAAGTAACATAATAATGAGAGCCACCAAAAGATGATACCTGAGCTAGTCCCCATACATATGTATGCACAAGATATAACCTTTCACTCTTCTATTCTTTTCCAACTCTTTGAAATCTGACTCTCTTATGTTTTCTATAAACACAATGCTCACAAAAATCCAAATAAATTTGTTTAAGATCTAGAAACAAATTTCGTTTGTGAAGTATCTGCATCCCCTTCTCACTCATGTGTCCAAGCCTATGATTACACAGTTTTGTATCCACCCCTGTAAAATCTAAAGAGATATAAGAGTCAGTATTACCAGTACATAAATACAATGTACCTACCTTCTCTCATGTTTTCATCACCAGTGATTTTTTGGTGACCTTCCACACCTTATCTATAAATATGGATATACAACCTTCACTTGCCAATTGCTCTTTTGAAATTAGATTTTTCCTTAGATATGGAACATATCTTACCTCTTTCAATAACCATTGGTTTCCAATCCTTTGCTTTATTTTTACCTTTCCCATTCCAACAATTTTGCATGGTGCATCATCACCCAAATGAACCTGTACAAAATCACCTTGAACGTAATCTAAAAAATGTTTCCTATGGGGTGTGGCATGAAATGAAGCCCCTGAATCTACTACCCAAGACTCAAAAATATTATCTATAGAAAGAATCAAAGAATATTGTAACACATAACCTGTTACATTTGCTTTATGATTTTTCTCATGTTGTCCATCTCTTTGTTTCTTTGGAGCTCTGCCGTTTTTCTTCAAATGTCCTTTCTTCCCACAATTCCAACACTCTCTCTTTCCTAGTTTGGATTTGGATCTTCCCTTTCTAGAATTCTTATGGTTCCTTGAGTCCTTTCCTCTATCCTTTTTTCTTCCCATGTTCTCCATGTTTAACACATTACTTGATGTCTCACTTGTGCTTTTCTGTCGCATTTCCTCATTAAGGATAACACCAACACCAACATCAAATTTTAAATTTTTTGAACTAGAGACAGAGTTACTTACATCCATGACCAAGACATTCCAACTTTTTGGAAATGAACACAAGATTAGAAGAGCCCTCACCTCATCATAAAATTCCACTTTTACAGAACTTAGATGATTAGTAACTGTATTAAATTCATTTAAATGATCTGCAACAGACCCACCTTCTGACATATTCATATTAAATAATATCTTCATTAGAAATACCTTATTGGATGCTAAGGGTTTTTCATACAGTTATCCAATGCATCCATCATCTCCTTCGTTGTCTTTTCTTTCAAAATATTGAAATCCGTCGACATTTCCAGGCTCAACTGTATCGCTCCTAGTGCCTTTTTGTCAAGAACCTCCCATTCTCCGTCCTTCATGGTCGTCAACTTCTTTGATATTCCACCCAATGGTAGGAATAGATCCTTATGATATAAATAATATTCCATATACATCTTTCATAACCGGTAGTTTTGTCCGTTAAATTTCCTGACCCTAAACTTTCCATCTTCCTCCATTGCTCCCAATCAAACCATTAACCCTCTTTTCCTGCGAGTTACCTTTCGCTCTGATACTAGTTATTAGATAAACAAGATCACGAAGAAATAAAATAAAAACAAATGCGGAAATAAAACATAGAAGATACACAATACAATAAAGACAAATGTTGTAAATGGTTCACCGAGTGTGGGATACGTCCACCAAATAAATTGTCAGGTCCTTCCATTTTATTATCCAGCAAATGAAGGGATACAACCTACAACAAACCCGCTATAAATTCCTCTTCTTTCTCTCATAGTATCCTCTCTTAGAATACAATATTCACCATGATACACAAACACAATACAATTCCCTCATAAAAGAGGGTTTCCTTCTCAAGAAAAAAACCCTAACATAACTTATACTGTCAGATCTGTGAACTTATAATGAATGGTCTAGATTTACTATGAAATTACAATATACATTTACAGGTCAATTTTTCTTCTGGGGGCCCACTTACCCCTAGACACCCCAGCTGGGGGATGAGCCTCCCAAACCCCGTAGGAGGGAAATCCCCCCCTGCAACTCCCCCACGTGGAGGGGTGTACAATATTCTGGGGTGTATAGTCTTCATGGGGTATAAACATGGATGAAAACAAAGACATATGAAACAGGAAGATAATCAGGCTCAAAAACCAATATTGTGTTCATCCTCTCATTGGATATCCCAATGTGTTGGATTTGTCCAACATTTTATGGAATAAAATTAAGAGATCATATGCCCAAGATATTTCCAGTTTTGTCACATCTTCTACATTTCCACAACCTCCATTTTTCCCTCCACATTTGTCAAGTTGTACCCCTTAACTCTCCAATACTTAGTCATTTTCAAGGCTTTGTGAAAGTTGGAACATTACCCATACTTACCAAATCTCTGTAGTCCACAATTCCCCAACACTTAGTCATTTTCATGATTCACCATTTAACTCCCCAACACTTAGTTATAATCATGATTTACCACGTTTCTCCAAAAAATTAGTCATTTTCATGACTTACCACGTTTTACTATTTTCATGGCTAAGTTTGATCCAGGTGGATATCGGTTTCCAACCACATATTCCAACTAGCTCAAAAAAGTTTGTTGGCAACTTACTATTTTTAGCAATTTTTCGGTTCCTAAGCTTCTGGGGCCATTTTGAGGGCCTAAACAACCCTTTTTCATGATCAGGCACCTCAATGACAATTAAAGGCTCTTATTGAGACCCCAAAATGAATATCCTCATCGATAACTTTCCAACGAGCTATCGTGCACCTAAAATGGATATCATATGCGAAAGTTTACCCCTGTGAAGTTGATACACCAAACTACCCAAAACTGGGTCCAAAAAACTGTTGGATTTTCATCTTCTAGGGTTAGGGCTTTGTATTTTATTTATGTTAAAAAGGAATTTGGAGCCTAATTGTAAAAATGATCTTCTTGTGAATGTGAGTAGTTGTCACATCTCTTCTCGGAGATAATCTTTCACCATTCTAGCGAGTCTTTCACTCTGTATTTCTACAATTTTGTACATTTCGCTCATTAATAGAAATTGTGTATTATGATGTATTTGTGCCTCTTGTTATATATATGATATATCTTTGTTATATTATTGGATCTCTTGAAATATCTCTGTATATTTTTGTGTTATATCTCTTCTCTCATTTCATGCTGAAAATAATCCAGATCAATAGTATCAAAGAAGGCTTCTCTTGATTGTTTTTTAGTGCATGTCCCAGAAGAGGTATGAGTATAGAAAGTTGGGTCTCGAGCTTGTCTCTCTTGAGGATAATCACTCTCTCATGCCCAAGAAACCCTCCATGGTGGAAGAAAATAAAAATGATGGAGCATAAGATTCTATCAATCTGTTGCTTAAGCAAGCTCTCATTTGACAGAGGGACAAAATGATGGTGAATTTTTCCGACATTCTTCAACATATGCTGATAAAAAAAAGAACATATTCATCAGGAGGATACTTTGGAAGAACCTCTCATTTCAAGGCATAAGTCAATTTTGATATTCCCATATTTGAAGGTCAGATAGATGCGGATTCCCTAGAAAAATAGTTAAATCTGCTAGAAGGTTATTTCTTTGTTCACAATTTTTCTGAAAGGGAAAAGATCACCTTCACACTCCTTAAGGATATCTGCCATGTCAAACATTTGTGGAAAACTTACTGGGAGAAAATTTCCACAGATGAGTCTGGAAAATATGGGGTCAAGCCCACTTGGGATTTTTTTGTGGATGCAATCAAGGAACAATATTACCTTGTTGGTAACTATGAAAACCAATACATGAGATGGACCACACTGCAGCAAGAGAGGGGCCAAATAGTGTCGTATTTTACAAATAATTTCCATATATTGCGCACCAATATGGGTATCAAAGACTCCGAGCGATATCTGGTTCTGAAATACCGTGGGGCTCTGCATAGATAAATCCAAACTGAAATGGATTTCCTGGACATCTCATCACTGGGATCTTCCTATCGATATTTTTTCAAAATCGAGCAGAAATTTAGGCACTAGAACAAACAAGAGTTCAAGTATGAAAAGTTACAATATGATAAAGACGTCCCTAACAAACAGCCTCCTAAAAACTAGTCCAAGCCACGAGAAAAGAATGGTCATGGGAAGATGAATAAGGTCACTAGAAAGTGGTGTGATTTCCACAAAATGCCCTGTCACAACAATGATGAATTATGCTCAAAACAATCATTGGTGGTCGAGATCAAAGAAAAGGATCCGAACCCTGATTCAGAATTTGATTTAGAAAATAATGGGAGAATATAGATCATCAACGCATAACCCACTACTATTGTCGCTACCACAACAATTCAACCAAAAGAACGAGAAGATCCTGAATAGGGGGAGCACCTCATTCATTCATAGATGTGGGTGAAGGGGACCCCGTTTCATTTCGTTGTTGACAGTGGAAGCCAGAAGAACCTCATCTCAACAAAGGTCGTCAAATAGTTGAGATTGTCGACAACACCACACCCGCATCCACAAAACATCGAGTGGCTTCGTCGGGGATGATATCTTCATGTCAGCCAATAGTGTCAATTGTCATAAAGCATACAACCCTTCAAGGATGAGGTATTATGTGATGTTTCCATGCTGGATGTTTGTGATTTTCTTTTCGGCCAACCATATATGTGGAAGAGCCATGATATTTTTGAGTTTGAACCCCGTAGTTTCATTGTTACTCTAGGGGATCATTTCTACAGGATACTAGAGGTAGTTCCAACTACTGTCCCACCTAAACAGTGCCGCAAGGTAGTATCTCATACTACAAGATTCAACTTCTTCACAATCTGTTAAAAAGAATCATGTGCTCAAGAACCCATGTACAACACTATAGTTTTTTTCCTTATGGTGAGGTAGTTGAACTTTATAGTAGTTGGTTACTATACGCTCCTACAATAGAGGGTGGGTTCAATAGAACAATCCCCATATTTTAGTTATATAGTCTAACATCGAAAATAATGGGCATAGATCCCATACGAACCTCTTAGTCCTTGCTAGATTCACTAGTTTCCCCTCTTCACATTTTGTGGTGCACATTCTTTTCCCTTTAATATTGACAGAGGTCCATTTTGTGTTAGAATAAAGTGTCATATTCCACATATAAGGGGAAACTATAGAAGGAAAAATTGGTTTATTTCACCACTTGTCTTCTCTTATATCTTTACCTACCCAACCCATGAAACTAGGATTCATTCAAATATGCTTGTGGTTCAACATAAAATTGAGGGATGCTACCTCCTTATCATTTTCTACACTCCCATATGTGATTCTTATGTTCATATAGAAATATTGGAGGTTAATATCAAATTGATATTGGTCATTGTGTGTCTCAATCAATATTCTATGAAACATGTATGTATATTACACTGCCTCAACCATGGCTTGGTAATATCCTTTAA
>JASDQU010013852.1:81336-91644 GCA_032191745.1 Picea mariana | reverse complement strand
CCATACCGCACCTCAAAAGTTCATTGCACAACAAAAGTTCCACGTAATCTTAAATCATAAATACAAATTTCATTTAACAATTCATTTTTTAATATCCTACAACATAAATATATTATAAGTCAAGAAGACTAATGTTAAAATAAAATAATTAAACTACATAAAACTTGATATGACAACAATTGCGATATAAATTTTAAATTTGTAAGTATTTATATTATATATCAAAGTAATACATTACCAAAAAAATTATTAGTAAAATCATAAAATTATTTTACATATTCATAGAAATTATTTATAATTTAAATTTGTATAAAAATATATTTTAATTCTCTCTTTATATAGAATTAATAAAATCATAAAGTTAATTTACATATTTATAGAAATTAATTATAATTTAAATGTGTATATAAATATATTTTAATTCTCTCTATATAGAAGCAAGTCTTCTCTCCGTTGAGAAAACAACTATGATTAGGTACTTAATGTACAATAACAATATAAACAACATGGATAACAAGAGGCTCCCAAAAATTGCTTCAGGCTCTAGCCAAAATCGCCAACGACTCAAGCAGGGATGACATAATGATGCCAAGTCTTGGCTAAATCATTGAGGAATAAAATAAGAAGTTAGTCTGCAGTATATCGATGATATTACAAATATTGTTCAATCAAAATTCAAGGGAAATCTATGGTGCATTAAATAATTAGAGGGTAAAAGAAAATTAAGATAGTATAAGGAGGTGGTTAACCATAATCTTGAAGATCAAAAGTGTCTCTCTATTTTGACTAGAATTAAAAAGAGAATCAATATTGCTAAAATTAGAACTAATTCTCATGAGCTACATAGTGAGATTGAGCATTGGAAAATCCCCAAAAAACCATGTCATGAAAGAATGTGTCACCTTTGTGACACCAATAAGGTTGAATATGAAAAGCACTTTCTCCTGGAGTGCCTCGTTTATACCCAAATTAGATCTTAATTTCAAAACATCTGTCATAATACCAACCTTCCTAACCTTCCAATTCATCAAAACTATACTGATCTTGGAACACTTCTCCCAATGTTTTTTGAGCATTGAAATAATATTTAAAAAATATATAAGTAATAACTTACCTTTCTTAAGGTTTGGTAGACCAATTTTGATCTCACTAGACATTAACCATCATCATCATAATAAAAATGTTTAAATTTAAACTTTATTATAATTGAATAATAATTGGTTTGGGTGAGGATTCAAGCAATACATTATATTTATTATTGAAGAATGATGAACATGTACTTTCATATAGAAGAATAATTAGATTAGTTGTTAAGTTCCTATCCTATTTATTAGTTCTCATAATTGCTAGTGAGTTTATACATGTTCAGTAATGTGATAACGAGATAATTTTTAAGTATATATATATGGAATGTAAATGTGATTTTTTCTTTATGGAAGATAACTTATAGATATTAGGACAAAGGGGGTTTGACATATGATAATATTGTTTTCCATTTTACAATAATAACTTATTAGAAAAACAATATTGACAAGTTAAAGGAGATGTTTTTTACAATTTATTTTAAGATTCGACAGTTTAATTTTAAATTAATATTGTACAATATTTGCGTTAGGATTCTATTTTAACTTATCTACTTACGATTAATTAGAATTAGTTAATTAATACAAAAGACCATTTTTTTAAAATAAGGTTCATTATATCATTAATTGGTAGTTACTTAATATAAAAGGGTCAAATTTATTAAGTAAGGCCCACTAGATAGTTGGTACTCATTAGTAATAGGACCACAAGTAGTTAGAGATTTACTATTAATAAACTAATTATAAAGTTGGAAGGCAATGTCACATTTCATCAAGTTTTTTTGTTGTAATTGGAGCTTTTCTCATAAGATGTTTCCCCGTCAAATAGGTCCATGAATGTTTCTCATTGTTCATTGTAAATTTGCTTTTCTAAATTTATATTTCTTTGAATACCTTATTTCTGATTCAATTTTAAGACTTAAGGATCATCATAAGTGATACCAGAGCTCCTTCAGAGCCAACACACATCCATAATTTAGACAAAAAACTAGGCCAAAGACATGTACTGATGTCTTTAAATAAAACAAATATATAGAATTCAATGTGTAAACCTGTGGTTGGGGAAAATACACACATAATATACAAGTGGAGTTACCTAGTTTGACACCCTTGTAACCTCTGTTGGTACCCATTCAAGTAGTACCACATATGATAGCATATGTATATGGAATCTAACTTCCATGTACCCTTTGGAATATTCGAAGTCTCTCAGGTGCACCTAAAACTAGCCTTACATAAATCCATCAACCAATTTGTTTCTATAGTACACTAAGAACAACACTTGTGGAGATCACTCTCTAGTACCTAAGAATCATGTAGTATGGATAAGGGTACATTATAGCCTTCATAGTTAGTTACCTAAGATATTGGAGTGATAAATACTATTAGAAACATGCACATATATTAGACATCCATAGCAACTGATACACCTTTATGCTCAAGATCTTGGAAACCCTATCCTTTGCAACATACACCACAAAATTCCTGCACAAATTGAACTATTAAGAATTTGGGAAATTCATCAGCATAGTAATACTCAAGTGGGATAATACCCTTACCAAAGTAAAAGAGTTTAGGCCCTAAAATCACCCTTGCAATATACATATCTCAAAATACTCCTTTTGTAGCACTAACTTCCATGTTACCAAACTCTAGTAATCATTTTTTCCATGTACCGAACAATACAATTGTGGGCAACATACCTCAAAAGATTTTGCATGTGATGATGATAACTTTAATACAACTCCCAAGTATCCATTTTTTTGCAATGGGTGATCTATAAACTAAAATGGACATTCCACTGGAATAGTGCATCACAACAGATCTGATAAATAAAACTGACATTTACACTATGAAGATTAAATTCCTTTAGATTCCAGAATATATAGTGATCGATTTTATTCTTATGCATGAAATAGATAAAATGTGGAAAATAGATAACAATAAAGTACAATCACACACCATCCACAATATAACACAAATATTTTATCTGGGAAACCCTTACATGAGAAAACCAATATAGAAGGTGAGGCTCCTCTCCTCTCTTTTCTATGGTATGGAAATAATGAAAGTGCAAAGGAGAAGACACTCTATGGAGTTACCTGATACATGTGGCTTGTTAGGATGATATATAACATTAACCCCCCTTTTATGCTCTTTAATCTTAATTAGGATTTGTCACGCGCAATATGCCGACGACTTACTACTGGGAATCGTGGGTACCGTAGAGCTCATAAGAGGAATCCAGAAACGTATCACCCACTTCCTACAATCCGGCCCGAACCTTGAGGTAGGCTCTGCAGGATCAACTTACATAGCTGCACGGAGTACGGTAGAATCCCCCGGTACGGTCATTCGGGAAGTCCCTTCGAGTTTTTCTCACTCCCCATTTTTCTGCTAATTTTTGGAACAAAATACAATAACATAGAATGGAACCCCTTATCCTCCTAGTGGTATGGTATTTAACATCTCCTAATATCCATATAGGGGTATAAGGTTTTTTACTTCCTCATCCCTCAATTTTGGTAGGGTTTTGAACCTTATAGAATCTTCTTGAAATTCCTCATGTGGCTATCCCCATATGCATGAGTAATGGGGGTTGACGTGGCATCCTCTCATACCATGGTGGTGAACACGATAGGTCAACTTGCGGGAGGCATAACGTTTTCATACAAACTTTTATTGATGCACTATATGCACCATTGGAAAGTTATTGAAGTATATAACACCGTCAAGGGGGGTGCGCACAAGTTTTGGACACTAGAACCCCCCAAAAAACCATTTAATTCCTCAAAATGGCTCCAAAGGTTTTGGGTCCCAATTTTCCAAACTAGTACTTGCCACACTAAAATGACCATGCAAGTTGATTCCTCCAATTTTTTCAACTATGAAATCATCAATATAAATGAAAAATAATATAATTATCTAATCTATATAAGACCTCATTGTTGATGATTAAAATCGCAAAGATGAATTCCGCCCAAAAAGGATTGCTAAAGAGCTATTATTTAATTATGATAATAATATAATACTAGTAGGTGGGACCCCCTTGTAGACTAGAGGCACAAGGATAGACATATTACACATATGTTTTTGTTGTTATGATGTTTCCTACACAATCCTACATTTTTTATGATGCAATATTGGTTTCATTTGGCGTGATAATGAGTGGTTAATGCATTATTGTTGAATGTTGTTGGTAATTACTTGCGACACAGAACAATTTCCATCGGTATGAGGATCATGTTGTTTACAGGTTCTATGTTATAACCTTTTTACAAATTCATATATTGATTACTTATCCACATATATGTGAGGGATAATTAAATGGGAGCTTGATCAAAACAAAGAAAAAAACTATGAAAAGGTTCTAGAGTTATAGCAAAAGGAAAGGAATTGTGTATTAATCCTAAAGCCATGATAAAAGACTACACACAAACTTCGAATGAAAGAATCAATGGGTACAAGTGTTAGTCCTAGCTATTATACTATGGTTTGGTTAAAGTAATATGCAATTTTGATTAAAAGTTGAAAGGATGCACATATAGCAATGTTGATATGTGATTATTGTGTGGAGTTATGGAAAAGTTTAACGTAGAGATATGAGATATCTCGGGTGGTGCACTATGTAATATATATGGTATCAGATCTGACGATGGATATGGAATTGAATTATGCATTGGTTATATGGATTGATTTTAATGGTGAATGTATTGTTAGTGGGTTGTCTCGTACATGGAATTGAATGGGGCCAAGTGAGGAAGCGATGTTTATTTATTGCACATCACTCCAAACCTCCCTATCGCACATCACCCTAGCATTGTTGCATTGTTGCATTGTTTCTCTGTTGGTTGTGAAGCTCTGCGTTTTCAGGATTGGCAAGGGAAAACTCGACCGATTCACCATTGAAACGATTTTATCAAAAGTATGGCTATGAAGTTTCCATCCATGATGGACTCTCTATTTTATGAATCAAATGGTGGCTCATGAATGCATGTATTTTGTGTTATCTTGAGTTTTTCGACTATGTGTAAATATGGTGTTATGTTTCTCTGTGATGACTGCGAAGTGTTGATAATTGTAAGCAGAGTAATGGGTATTATTGAATATAAAGGTTCTGCATTGGTTATTTTCTCGGTCAATGTTATTTTTTATGATGTTTCTTTGTGGAAAAATGGTGAAAATGGTGAAATGAAGCTCTGAGTTTGATGGTTGAGGGTTTTTAACCACCGTTCTGTGTATCAGTGGTTGTCCACTTGTTTTCCCTCTTGGTCATTGTTGTAATATTGATCTAGTTGCAGGGAAACTGTTGACTGTTGGTTGCTTCTGTTATCTAAACCCCAAATTTTTGTTGATGTCCCATTCTTTACTATCTCCACCGAAAATATTTCCAAAGGTCCAGTCTTGGTTGACCTGAATGTTAATGCAGGCCTATGTGGGTATCAAATTGATACGAGTTATATCTTGGCGTTCTTTCACAAAGAATGTTGTGTGTCATTAATGTCAATTGTTGTCATAGGTTATCAACCTCCTGGGTGTTGGGAAGAGACAGTATGCGTAAACTCATGAATATGGGTAACAATATTGTGAGAATCGGGTCTCCAAAATTCCTAGTGGCATTTTTTCGATCGAAAAAATGTCGCTAGGAATTTTTTCGGCCGAAAATTTGCACGTTAAATTGAATGAAACTAAATCTCTCTGTGTTTTGAGTACCCTCCACTGTTTAAGTTAACCCTCATTCCTCTCTACAAAGTGTTAGAGGAACCTGTGTGCAAATGGGTTTTTTTACTTGAATTGCCTTTTTCTCTCCTCGGGCGTTCACTTATGATTATGTCAAAGGCTTGGAAGTATAAGACGAAAGACTTTATTTTTTTTAGAAGAGCGTGGCTCTTTGTTTTCAAGATTACATTGTGGTATATGGTTGATTAATAGATGGAAAATGGATATGAGTATTTGAAATACCATCATCTCTCTGTGTTTTAAAAAAATACAAGATGTATTTCGTTGCCTCTCTGCATTTAATTTTTTAAGAGCCCGACTTAGACTTTGACTGCCTCTACCCTCCTCAAGTACCTTCTCGTGTTTGTCAAGTTTTGAGTTATCAGTTTAATGATCGTGGGAGTTTGAAGACATGTGTTCCCTCACTTATAAACCCATCCTTTTGGTCGAATCTCTGTGTAGTCCTTTTGTGATGAATTTGTTTGAACAAATAAGAAATAAAATGAGTGGTTGCATACAATCGAGAGTTTTCTTTCAATTTGTTTATGGTATCGATCACTTTGTTTAATCCAGCATGATATTGATTGCATACGAAGACACCTGTGTGAGTTTTACCAAGCCTGATCAGGGTTCTGGCAAGTTAAAAGAGGTGCATGTGTGTCAATTTAGTTCTGTTCTCTTCATATATGATATGGTTCTATAGGAATCATCGTTTAGACTATCATTTGTTTTTAAAAGAAGTTTACATATGTTGATGCACAAAGAAAGCAAGCTCAAGGTTCCATTTTGTTTTGAGTTGGTTGTTGTTGTCGATTCAAGATTGTATTGATTATATGATTGAAGATGTTGTTTTATGATTGGTCCCTCCCATATGCTCTTAAGTTTATCTGTGATTGAAAAGGCACATGTGTATACCAAATCAGGCCCAATTGTTTATTAGAGGACAGTGATTGTTGATTGTTTATCAGGGATAAATGTTGGGAATAATATAAAGAGAATTGTTGTGCATGTTTTGTTTATTTAAAAAAAAGAAGAGATCAACGTTAGTATATACCGTACTGTCGAATGGAAAATGTTTACATAAGTTATAATGCACAGGCTGTTATAAAATAAGGATTTTTTGGAAATTTAATTATTATTGAGGCAACAAGAGTTGTATACATTTGAGGAACAATGAATGTTTTGGCCTTGGAAGTGGATGCTTTTTGGATGCAAATTTGAAACATAGTTATGCTAGTTGATTGATTTAATTTATTTTATGAAAAGTATCCATCTAATTCCCTTTCATTTTATCACTTTTCACTCATTACAAATCCCCTCACGATCCCAAATTCACTTTGCACTCCTTGTTCACTAAAATTAAATTAAAACTCTGTATGACAATGATTAAAAAATAACACAAAGATAGATGAAAGCTGATATGTTTTGATTATTGTTGCATAGTCAATTGTTTAATGAATTGTTGAGCAGTAATCACGTTCTTATTCCCTTCATTTTCTCACTTTTTCGCTCAAAACAATCCCCTCAAATATCCTTGAACTCTAATTCACCCCCTGCTCATTGGCAATTATTAAATGAATTTTACGGATTGGATTGCATGGGTTTGATGTGATTGTTGAGCCAAACTTTGTTTCATATTAAGAGAATGTCATGTATGGTATGTTTAAGAATCTAGTTGTTAATAATTGATGCACACAGGATGAGCTTCTTCAGTAGGGGAAGCCATGGCCAAAATAATAGGGGCAGAGGAAATTGGAACAGAGGGCCTAGAAGGACCAGATTCTTAATACATTTCAATGCAGATCCTCAAGAGTTAAATCATCTCTTTCAAGATGGATTTTTCAATTGGATTGGACAATGGGTAGTCCAACCTATATAAAAGAGTCCTCCCTTCCAACCCCAACATGTCCCTTCTATCCCTGTGGCCCCTCATGTTTTGTTGCAACCTAAAGTTCCCGAGAATGATGGATGGAAGGAGATTGTTCACCCACCAGTCTCCGACCATCGTGGTTGGAAAAAAATTTCTTTACTTGCTCCTACTCCACATGTTAACCCAAATGTCCAGATTTCCCCTGCACAGTCACCTATACAATCCTCCCATGCAAGCAAAAGTCTCAAAACTGAATCCCACCACATGCATGACAAAGGAAAAGTTTTTGTTGCCCCCTCCTCTCCCTCAAGTGATTCAAACAAATATGTATCATCATGTATGCACTTGAGAGATGATTGTTCCCATGTCCTCAGTGAGATCAAGCCTCAAGGTTCTACACAACCTAAGGCTAATTCAGGGAAGTCAAAAGGGGATAGCATCAACAAAGGAAAAATTACCTCTCAAAGTGGCAAATACAGTTTTTGATTATGTTTTATTATTGTTTTATGGAGGATAGTGGACTGCTGAAGGTTTTGGACAACAAACTATTTTTAGATATTTTGGATATTATATGTTTGGGTATGATTTGAAATATCATTTATATTTAATTTTCAAATTATGGAAATGATTATCGGAGCCACAAGGAGGGATGTGTTTGATTTAGTGTCTAGTTATGTTTATTTTTGTTAAGAAATTAAAGGGAGTCACAAGGGGTCCCACCTACTAGTTATTATTTATTAAAATACCCTTATTATTATTATTATTAATTCTTCCCCTAAACTAAAGGTTAGTTGATTTTTAGTTAACTTAACTAAATGAAGTAGTTGAACTACTTCAACTAATTTGGAATGTATAAAAGCCAAATGAGAAGGAAGAACAATGGGAGAATAGAAGGAGAAAACACACTAATGTTTTCTCTTAAGTTTTAGTGAGATAGTTCAATTTTCATTGATTCTTCAATTCATCAAAGGCCTAATTCTATTTTATGACAACAGGGTCCTATTGTAGACAACAAGGTTCAAAGCTTAATCATATCATTCAGATGCTTGTTTTTGAAGGTGTTGATCTATCTTTGATAGTTTGTGTATACTTCTCTATTTATGAATTAAATTTCATGACTGATAAAGGATATTGTGCAGAGTCAAGTGGGTAATAGTCTCTGGAAAGTTGATCCTGATTTTAAAGTTCATTTTTTACTTCTTGTCATAGTCCTTTTGTATGGTTTTCATCGGGGATATCTAAGTTTGACCTTGGTCCATGCCCCCCATGGAGATTTTGTAAAGAGAACAATTCTTTTGATTTCTTGGAATGAAATAAAGCGATTGCTATTCTGTCTCATATGTGTTCATATGTGATTTGGTATTTTTTCTTTTGATCTCCACATTTTCTTTTGCAATCTGATATATTTAGAAAATTGTATAAAAAATGTTATATTTTTGCAACAATCTTTTATTCAAAAAATCAGCCTAATCCCTTGTAATTAATACTTGTGGATTGGGAACACTTTTGAGGCTATAAACATAGGGTAACTTTCCCGACTATCTTTCCTTAGGAAAGCAAGATCTGAAAATTCTTGAGTAAGATAATTTCATATCTTTTCCTCAACATTTATTTGGCGACCATACTGGGGAGATATTCCATATCTCTCTAGTTGATTTTATACTTGTTTTTCATTGATTATATTTATATTTTTGATATCTTTTCTTTGACTGTTTCATTTCTTCATTACTATACCTATTGCAAGGAAGCCCAATATTGAGCCCGGTCTTAAAGATCATACCAACATTGCTTTAACATTGTTTAATACCATCATAGAGACCGATAATATTGGGGTTGATCTTGAACTCTCATGGGAAGCAGTTGAACAAGATATAAGTGCCCAAGAATGTTGGGAAGCTAGGAAAAGACAACATAGGAATCAACTTTAGCTTTATTTTTCCTATAGTTTGGTTATTCTTTTCATGTCCTTAAACCCTTGTATCTCTAGGAGAAGAAGAGGTTTATCTCTTGAGATTAATCCTATTGCTAAAATAGGAAGAAGAAATGTTGTTTTGTCAACCCAACAAAGTACTCTAAGGAGAACATTGTCTGATTCAGCTAGTTCGTCCTTCTCTCCCTTACCTATCGTTCACAAGATGGCATCTAGTGGTGGCTCTGGGGGAACTGGAGGTGCTTCTTCATCTCAACCTTTAGCCTCATCAGTGATTGGTAGCTTATATAGTCACCAAGTCCCTGTTCAATCCACTACAAACCCAACCAAATTCATTAAAAGGTATGGGCTTTTTTAGTTTGAAGAGGATGCTACAACTACCTTGTGGCATGTTTCCTCCCATCCTAACTGAGCACCTGCTACTCGTCCACTTCCTAAATTCAAAGAGAAACTCCCTAGGTTTTCAGGGAATAACACGTTCACTATGAATGAACACTTGGTGGAATTTTCTAATGCCTGTCACAACATAGGAGCCAATGACAATGACACTTGTATGCACTTATTTATGAATTCCCTTGAAGGGAAGGTTGTGGCCGATTTCTTTGACCTTCCTCCTAAGATTATTTCTACTTGGGAGGAGTTAGTCCATTTTTTCAAATCTATCTATGGGCAATCCAAAAGCCCAGCCGAGCAGTTACAGGAATACA
>JASDQU010013852.1:27581-81324 GCA_032191745.1 Picea mariana | reverse complement strand
AAAAGGCCATTGATAACCTTGGTTTCTCTCTGCATACTTGTTTATAGTATGAAGAACAGCTTGAAAGAACAGGTCTTCCTAAGGGAGACTCAGTTAAACAGACAGATATGTCCGCCCTCTTACAACTTGTACAAGACATGAATAATCGAATGATAGAGTATGAGTGGAAAGGAAATGTACCCTCTCTTACCCCTGGGGCCTCATCTTCTTCTTCACCACCTTTAAAGAATCTTCATGAAAATAAATTTCAACCTAAAGCTATCATGCCTCGTATTTGGTGTAGCTTTTGCAAGGAACACCATGAGGAAACTACATGTGAAGTAAATAAGAGTGTCAGAGATAAAATCTTTGGTAAAATACCTGAAACTACCATGTTGTCCTAGACTTTTTAGAGCCAGAGGATGTTATGATCATAAATACTAGGAATAAATCCTATTCTCCAAAAGGTAAATATGATCCTCCTTGCACTTCTTCCAGCCCTAGCTCATCTTCACCAGCTACTACTATTCAGGTTTCTAAAGGTCCTGACAGTCAAGGAACTACCTCTCCTCTTCCCTCTTCAAAATACAACATTTTCAATCAATTGGTTAATATAAAAGCAAATGCTACCCTCTTGGACATGGTTGTCATCCCTTAGCAACAAAAGCATCTAAATTTTTTATGGAAGTAAATATTCCATTGTATACAACTTCTCTGAAGACGTAGACAAAGAGGATTCAACTAAAAATAATGTAGGTGTACATAAATTTAGGAAACCTATAAAAGAACCCCGTTTTATATTTTTGTAAAGATTACGAAATGGATTTCCCATTGTTGTCTCATTGACGACGGTTTGGGCCCAAGTGTAATGTCAAAAATTATTATGGAAGATCTAGGCTTGTCTTGTACAAATGAAAACACCAGAAGCATGATCTCTTATAATAGTTTACAACAAACGACCATAGGTGAAATCAAGGACACGACCTTGGTTTTGTGTGCGCACCCTTAAATAAGTACAACCCTTAATATTCAGGTAATATATATGCCAATGATTAATTACTCAATAATCTTAGGAAGATATTGGCAAGCTTTGACAAGTGGATAACTCTCACTCGAAGGGACAGACTTATCCATTCCTCGGAATGGTAAAAACATCATAGTCTTAAGGGAGGGGAGAAATTCACCTTATACAGAAAGCATCCCACGACCTAATGTGAATTGTATCGAAGAGGACCTAGGAGTGTACTCCATCTTTGCTTATGAGGATAACACTCCCTTGGAACAAATCGATATAGAGGATGGGATGTGGCATATGCACTTTGATGGTTCATGCTCCAATGAAGGAAACAAAGCCGGTATTATCTTATACTCTCCTATGGGTAAAATTCATAACTTTTCCTATAGGTTAGAGTTTTCTTGCACAAATAATGTCATTGAATTTGAAGTGTTATTGCTAGGCATTGAAAATGCCTATAATCTAGGTTGTGGTCACCTTACAGTTTTTGGGGATTCTGAACTTGTACTCTGAGTGGATTTCTAATTTGGTTCCTGTCCGGAAATCAATAGGTTAGATCAGATTATGTGTTGATTTTCACGCATTGAATAGGGCCAATGTTAAATACCATTTTCCTCTCCTTAATAGGGAAATGATTTTGCAGCAAGTTGCAAGGTCACGGATGATGTCCTTACTTGACAGTTTTTCTGGCTATAATCAAATCAAGGTGAAAAGGGAAGATAGATTTAAAACCAATTTTATTACTCGTTGGGGAACTTTTGCTTATGAGCGTATGAATTTTGTCTTATCTAATGCAGGTGCCACTTTTCAAATAGCTACACAAATATATTTTTACGATTTGATCAGTAAAATTATTCAGATTTATCTTGATGACTTAAATGTGTATTCTAAAAACCGATCAGACAAATTGTTTGAAAGATTCTCATGTGATGCAAACAATTTGTCATTTATTTAAATCCTTCTAAGTCTATTTTTGGCATTACCAAGGACAAGCTCCTTGGACACATTGTCTTGTATTCAGGAATAAACATTGATCTCGAAAGGATTACTACTATCCTAAATCTTCCTACTCCTACTTCCAAAAAGGAGGTTCAAGCTTTTATGGGTGTTGTTAACTTTGTCCATAGGTTTGTTCCTTATTTTTCTGTAATGATCAAGCCAATTCAAAATCTCCTTAAGCAACAGTGTTCCTTTTCTTGGACAAATGTTGTCGAAAATTCTTTCGTACGGATCAAGAAAGAAATCAGTTCCGCACTGGTTTTGGCGAAGCCAGATTTTGAGAAAGAATTTATGATATATACTAATGCCACAGAGGAAGTAGTTTCTGCTATCCTCCTTCAATGTGATGACCAAGGTAATGAAAAACCAGTGCCTTACATGAGTCAAAGCTTGTCTGATGACGAGTTTAAATATTCTTTTATTGAAAATCATGCTTTCGCTCTTGTTAAAGCTATTAAAAAGTTTCACCACTTCATATTAGGTAAGCATACGTTGGTAAAAGTCCCTTTACATACTGTCAAGTTTTTACTCTCACAGACTTATCTTTCAGGAAATCTTGCACATTTAATTGCCAAGATTCAGGAGCATGATATAACCATCATGGATTCTAAAAATATCAAGGGATTTGACTTAGCCCTTCACTTATCTCAACATGATGAAATGAGTGAAGAAATTGATGAACAAGATAGCTCTCTATCAACATTGTTTTACATTGACAATCAAATCCTTCCTGTGTCTAAACATCCTTGGTATAAATATTTGGTTTACTACTTGCAAAATCAAAGATGTTCAGATAAATTAGACAATAATCAAAAAACAAGGCTCTGCCTCAAATCTGCTAGATACGTCATTATAGGAAAATTCTTGTTTAGAATATATATCGATGGTATGTTACTTCATTGTGTGAACAATGAGGAAGCACATAAATTGTTGCAAGAAACACATGGTTATTCAAATTTTGTTATTCATATAGGAGGTCACTTTTCTTCTAAAACCAATTCTTTTAAGATTATCAGGTAAGGGTCTTATTGGCCTTCAATATTTCATGATTCTTATAATTTTTTGAGATCTTGTGACAAGTGCCAAAAATTTGTTGGGAAATAATGTCTTTCTACTATGCCTTTACAACTTGTCCTCCCTGAATTTCCTTTTTCAAAATGGGGTTTCGAATTTATTGGCCCTATTAATCTCCATCTTCAGGAAGACAAGTCTTTATCTTGATGAACATTCACAGGATGAGCAGGTGATTTATTTTCTTGAAACTAATATTTTTTCCAGATTTGGACTTCCTTTGGAAATTATTACAGATAATGGTCCCGCCTTTATTTCTACTAAGATGACCCAATTTTTAGCTAATTTGGGGGTTAAACATTTTACCCCATCATCTTATTATCCCCAAGGTAATGGGTAGGTCGAGTCTACCAACAAGAATTTGGTAAGAATTATCAAGAGGCTCATTGAAGACAAGCCTCGTCAGTGGCACACTCTCCTCACTTACGCCCTTTGGACAGATCACACTACCACGAAGGTGAGCACTGGTTGCACTCCTTTCCAACTTGTTTATGGTCAAGAACACATTTTTCCCACCGAGCTAGAAATTCCCTCTCTAAGGTTAATGTTATAGGTAGAAGAATTAAATTCTTCTAATGTTTCTAAAAGAATGAATGCACTTTTGGCTTTAGAGGAGCAAAGGACGTTTTCCTTGGATAATATAAAGAGAAGACAACAGACTGTTAAAATATATTTCAACAAAAGTGTCAAGTCTTTCAAACTTAAAGTCAATGAGAAGGTACTGTTGTGGGATTCATCTCATGCTGATAGAGGAAGGCATTCAAAGTTCCAAAAATTATGGTTGGGTCCTTTTAAAATCGCTTTTGTCCTAGGCACAAATTCTTACATTCTAAAGGACTTATAAGAGAATTGTTTTTCCTATATCATTAACGGTTCCCACTTAAACCACTACGTGGAATCAACTTAAAAGTTTTAACGTTGTATGGAATGTTTTATGTATAATAGTTTGTTTTTTGATTCGATTCTACATTTATGTTGTTACATTTATGTCATTTCATTCTGTTTTTTATCAATTCATCTTTTTTCATTTCTTCTATGACATTTATTGCTATTTGTTTTTATTTGACTTCATTTCTTGTCAAAATAAAATTTTGGATCAGTTTTGCCACAACAATGTTATTCTGCAAAGTCTTGTTAATCAATAACAATCAAGTTACACAACTGTCATGATGTTCCCCTTGGAAGCATCAGTGGAATTGTTATCTGCTTCAACTACATTTTTATAAGATAGTTGGTTTTATACCTTTCTTGCTTTCCTTTTCTTCCATCCATTTCAAGATCCAAAAGAGCATATCATAAAAAATTTCTCCTTGAAGTCAAGAACACTTTACTATGATTAATTTAATGATTATGATTACAGGGATAAACCCCCTCATACTTAACACTTTCCATGAGTTATTCCCAAACTCCCAGTCATTTATCCCTTAAATCCGCTCACTTCTCCCTGTGGCATAATCATTTTGATGTATATCTTCTTGATATGATGTTACTGGTCTGCAAAACTAGACATTCTGAGTTCTTAATCTATTGAAAATAGATTTCCCTATGGATTCACCAGTTTGTTGATGATTAAAATCTCAATGATGAATTCCTCCCGCAAAGGATTGCTAAAGTGCTATTATTTAATTATGATAATAATATAATACTAGTAGGTGGGACCCCCTTGTAGACTAGAGGCGCAAGGATAGACATATTACACATATTTTGTTACTATTATGATGTCGCCTACATAGTCCTACATTTTTTATGATGTAGTCTTAGTTTTATTTGGCATGATAATGACTGGTTAGTGCATTATTGTTGAATTTTGTTTATAATCACTTGCGACACAAAACCGTTTCCATGGGTATGAATGTGATCATTGAAATATCGTCCGCAACATTGCATGCAAATGGTTATAGAAAAACAACAATGCCAACAAGAATTAGTTCACCTGTAGCACTAAAATACATTTCAAAAGGAAAAAACTATACAATTGGGAAAAAATTGATATGCACAAATTCACCAAAGGAAGTGGGCAGGCCAACAAAGCGCTCAAAGTGCACAATGTGACAAATGCATGACTATGTACGAGAAAATCTGTGCACATCTGTGAACGGTGTGTTTATGGTTCTTGTTAGCCCCCTAACCACTTATGGACCAGCTCCCAACCTGATTTGACCTTCATATATGAGAAAAATCCGAATGGGGGGTTGGTCAAGGACCAAAGGGTGCCCTAAAAGGCCCCTTGTTCACACCAAGAACCAATTACATTTTTCCTTGAAGAAATCTTATAAATAAGAGACATGGGTGCACTAAGAAACCAAGATATTCATAGTATTATTTTGTTGCCTCAATTCTCCCTTGAGAATTCTCTTTTCTCCTTGGAGCATTCATGCATCATTGCAATAGGCCATTCCACTCACCTCTTGCGGGAATAGGCATTGTTGTTCTTCACCATTTTCCATTTTTATTCCATTGTAAGAAGAGATCTCCATTAGGGAACTCAAGAGCCCTCACAAGGAGGAAGAGGGGAATCATAAGTTCTTTTTTTTTTTGTCTACGTTGTTTTGCCTACTAATTTATTGATCTAGTGGTAGCATTATCTTGGTCATTGGTTGATTTGTTATGGTTCTAGTTTTCTCATGCATTGTAAATTTTATTTCTTAGTTGTTTTAGTTTGTTTCTTTCTTTATTACATGTGTTTGGCTTGTTTAACCCACTCACGAACTTCTGTCTTATCTAGTAGGCCCAACTAGGAATGAAAGTGTTGTGGTTTTGCTCACCCAAGTGACACAACCAACACAATAGATTGGTGACCATACTGGGGAAGAGGTATCAAATTCCATCCTATTTTGTCTTAGAGAGCACTTGATTTTAATCAATTTTTCTTGTAGGTACCAAAATCGGCCTTGCCCAACCTGTCAAGGGAGAAATTCAGAGCTAGAGGAGGAGTATTTCACTCAAACATTTCTCCCCCAACGCGTGATAGGAAGTGCGTGGATTTCCCTGCCCACAGATGCGTACTTAGCGCATTGTGCTCCCTCTGCACACCTATCGGAATTGTAACCCGTGCACATATCCAGTTTTTCAAAATTGTGAGGGTTTTTCTGATGATTTGAAGGCCCCTAGCCTTCATATTTTTTCTTTCATGCACTTTTTAATACATATGCACTCCACTTAGAATCCTTTTTGATATAAAAGGTTAGCTAAACATAAGCACTTAGGGGTTAAAGAGAACCAAATATTCTCCTCTTTTTCTTTGGTTGCCACGTGGATGGCTTGTTTGGTCTGTAAAATTTTAAGTTGAGATTATTGCTATCATACATAAACCACTTACATTGGGACTAGAAGTTAACTTTGACCCTTGAGAATGCTCTTCTCTCACACCCTATTGTGATCTTGAGAACCACAAAGGTGGTTAAAGGGACATTTCATCTCCCTTAACAAAAATATTTAGGAGAGGACAAAATCCCCCCCCAGGGTTCCTCTTAGTTTCTTTTGAATTCATCTTAAAGTTGTAAGCGCGCATACATGCCCACATGTTGCAAACTTAGGATAGTTTCTTGAAATTGTTTTCCTAATTTACATTACAATCTAGGGAAGTTTAAATATCAAATTTACGAACCCACATATGCCCACACGCTTACAATCTAGGATAGTTTTCAATATTTCTTAGTGTAAACAACATTTAGGAAGTTTAAAGGATTTGTAAGGACCCATATGTCCACATGCTATTTCTTTAGGGATTTTAAAATTTCGCAAGTTGTACCAATGACATTTAGTAAGCTAGGTAACAAAGATTTGCAAGGACCACAAGAAGTCCACATGTTGCAATCTCACGCCTAACTTATTAAAAAATTGGCACCATTTTTTCACTTACTCACACACAAAGTCACTCCTCAGCCACATAATTTATACCTTGAATAGTGGAGGTTCAAGTAGGTTTTCTCCAAAGGAGTTATGAAATGTCCCACTACTCCTTTTGGAAATTATCCACACCCATTAATTCAAATGAGATTGGTTAACACCCCCAATCTCTTAGCCCACCACATCTAATTGTTTTCTAAAAACTCACTAAGTTTTCCTCCATAGGAGGTGCCAAAATAATTTTTTTAGTCTAGGTAGGATCTCGGGGGTAGGAATCCAAATAACCCCTCGCTATATGGTTCTCACATTTTTAAACATTAGAAGTTGAAAAATAGGGAACTTTCAAATCCTCCAAGTCAAGTGTTCCTACACCATAAGGAATGAATATACCCATGAAGGGTTGAAGTCTGAGGTATGATTGTTTTGTGTGTCCCCCCTTTAGTCAGCCATCTCTTTGAAGGGATCCATCCCATGACCCATTTCCTAGGCCAAAAATCTAAATGCCACACTTTGACTATGGTACCTAGTGACCAAAATTTAGGACATCTACCCAGGTGGCAATTGTGGGCTGCAATTGCACCTTGATCATATTTTGTGTGGCTATTGGGAAATATCACCAGCTCTTTCTAGATATGCACTGTCTACCCCTCATTATAACTGATTATTTCATCCTTCACCATTTCCTCTTATGGTGGCTTCAGACCCCACTGTTGAGTGCTTTTGGAAGGTCCAATGCTATTTGAGAGGAAGGACGATAGATTTTTTTAGGACACAAGCATTTGCTTTTATTTGTTCCCTCACGTGGAAAAAATCCACCTACCCACATATTTTCTTATTTACAATTGATGTATAATGTTCATTTGATTACATGCAATTTTGAGTTGTGCTATCTTGTGAAGGTCCAAATTATACAAAGCTCTTGTTCATTTATTTCTCTTATCACCACTTCCACACATTCACTTTGCTAGTCGAACACCATAGGGGACCCACATAATCTACGTCGTTCTAAACGCTTGCAAAATATTCCTCCTATTCTTGGAGGAGTCCCTAGTCTTCCCAACTCACCGTCTCAACCATCTCACACCCCCGTGAGTGCTACTATTTTGGGATCAGATTTACTTGGTTCCACTTTGGTTGGGTCCAATTCCCAATGCCATCCATCCACTAGTTCTCCTTCACAAGGTGGTGAGGGGAAAACTTCTTCTCAAGGGAGAAATACCACCCCTCTCAATCCCTCTCAAGGGACAAGCACTGCTTACTCACACGATGGCTATAAATAATCATCCACCAACTCTCCCTATGCCATACTTGGCATCCGTTAACATTCCTGATTTAACAAAACTCACGAATGATCCCATTTTGCATGATCCCACTTGGCCCAATATGCCTACCAAACTACCTTTAGATATTCCAAAGTTTGAAGGAAAACCAGGGCATGATACTGCCAACCATGTTATGACCTTCCACTTATGGTTCTCTTCAAACAACATCATGGATGATTCCATATTCTTAAGATTGTTTCAATGCACCCTCACTGGTTTCTCAGCCAAATGGTATGTGCACGAAAAATAAGGGTCCCATGCGACCTTTGAATCATTGGCCAAGGCCTTTTTGTCCTTTTTTCGACTCCCAATTCGTCATGATACTAGATTGAAACTCCTCTCAAATTTCAAACAAACTACTTCTATCCATATATCCGATCACATCCATGAATGGTGTCGACACTGTAGTTTTTGAAAAGTGGAAACCACCAAAGAACAATGTCTTGATTGGTTTCTCAAGTCACTTGTGTTTGTTATTGCCAAGGATGTTGCATTCACCTTCCCTTAGACAGAGGAGGAGGCCATCAAAAAGGCTCAATAGTTTGACCTCATTTATGCACAGTCAGGTTACTTATACACAGTGTTTCCCAATGCAACTAGAACCACACCATTTGGCGAGGGAAAACCTGGGATGTCCCACGCTGCAGATGGGTTGATTGGTTCCATGATGGAACAAATACCTTACAACCAACCATCACCTATTTATGGTGCACCTCAATATCCACAACCTTATGGAGGGACATATTATTACCCTTTTCCCCCTTACCAACAACCATATCCTGTTGTTGCTCCCCCATCCATGAGTGGGACCTCACATGTACCCATGATGCGTTTGGCCTCTCTACCAAGTTTGGGTACACCTTCTACCTCAACATATAACCTAGAAACTATTGAAATCCCTTCACATTCCTATGCACCCTATGGATCGTTGCCACAAAAAAATCCATATTTTTCATTTCCTAGTTCTCCACAGCTAGTTGCTCCTCCACATGGACACCCACATGCCGGTGTTAATTTTGTTCATCCCTCTCTCGTTCAATAGATTTAGACTTTTGAACAATTGAATATGGAAAATTCATCCCATCAACTGAATAATGCCAAAATGAAAGGGAAAAAATGAAACAATAATAACCCGGGACCAGGTGGAAATAACCCCCAACAAAACCATACTGCTAGGGGAAACTAGAATCAAGGCAACCAGAACCCCCAAGAGGATAATAATAGCAAATGATAAGGGAAGAAAAACAAAAATATTTGGACCAACTTCCCTTGCACTCTCTGTGGTGAGTATGGACATTATACACACCATTGCCCCCAAATTTTCGACTTCAAATGCATGAAAGACTCCATGAATGTCCAACGCCCTCTAGTGTTGCCTACCCCTCAGTAGGCCCCACAACAGTATTTGCAACAGCCACCTCCGGTCGTTTTGCAGAACCCCATTCCACACCAAGGTGTGATGAATACCCAACATTAGGTACACCCTGCTCCAGCCCAAATCGGGTAGAATCAAATCCCAGGTCCCATTCAACCTGGAAATCCGTCTGATCACAACATCCTCCTTACCAGCAAAGAACAAATTCTTTTGCAAACACGTAGTCTCCAGTACGGTGTTCCCCCTGAATCAACCCCAACCACTTCGAAAGTGTCTCCATCTATATCCAGACAACCCTTGATGATTCCATGCCCTCAAACTGAACCAAACATGTGCATACCTTGCATACCATTATGACGGAATGTCAATAACCCTCATGCTAGGGTGACCCATAATTACGGTTTGGTCAACGACTTAAATCAATCTCCTACAACCATGTCTGTATTGGAGGTCCTCCAAACCTTTCCAAATCAATGAAAACGCTTTCTTTCTGCATTGGGGGCAGTCAACTTGGTTGATACTAGAATCATCACCTTTGATCTAGATAGCAGAGAACTGTGCATCCCTGCCCTGGTAGCTTTTGAGATACCAGTTAAGATTTGGAACATCACATTTCATGCATGAAGGTGCATCCACATGCATCATGTCCAAAGTAGTCTGGCAGAAACTCATCTCACCTGAGCTACTACCATCTGCCATCACCCTGAGAGCTTATGACGGTCAACCCTTGCCCCCCGAAGGGCTCCTCCAAAATTTCCCTGTTGAACTCGGGGGAAAAACCATCCTCATCGACATTGAATTTATCGACACCCCACTTGATTACAATATCTTGTTCGGATGTAGATACATGTACACTATGAAGTAAGCGGCCTCTTCAATGTTTCGAACGATGATGTTCCCCCATAATAGGAAGATCATTACCATTGACCAAATCACATATTATGAGCCTAATCATTCCCTCAACATTGATAAAATTCTTCCCCTTGTCTGCACTATCTCAGATTCTTATTCAATCAACAATATGGATCCCAGAGTTTTCAAATACCCATCCTTGTTGGGGGCATATCATGGAGCGCCACCCCTCCTACACCCTTTAGCTCAAGTATGTGTAGTATCTTCTAATTGAACAGATACCAAAGACACCATTCCTCCCACTGAGGCCTCTCCTCACATCGATGTTCCACCAGTTGAAGAACCATTACCTCAAGAATCCCCTGAGAACCCCACTACACCACTCATCCCTGATTTCCTCCCCCTCTAGGGGAAAATCCCGATTTGGGAGACAATCCCCCAAGCCATTACCCAAATTCCCTTCTTCTACCCCCCACCAGGAATCCAAGAATTCTAGGTAGCTACAACCCTTACCCTTCTTAACATGGTACTTTCCATCCCTGTATGGTATCTACATCCACCTATGATGGTTCCTCAACCATATCTCCCTCCTCAAATAGAGGGAATATCGATGCAAATTCCAGTACAGGATCCTGCCACACCACCACCAGCCCTACTATTGGCACCCATGTCATTGTTGGGCGAAGAAGAAATAAGAAAGAGACCACAACTCCACTTCCTCCTCGAGTTCAACCTCCTTGTGCACTATGCAAAAGAGATGGGCACCACACTAATTGATGCCCTACCCTTCCTGAGTTACAAAATCTGATCCAACTCCCTAGAGAAACCACATTGCTCACCACTCCATTGAGTACGTCCACTACTACTTCAAAGTCCTCCACCGCAAGAAACAAAGTGTTGCAAACCAAATTCGCTTGTGCCATATGCTCAGAATACGACCATTATACTCATCATTTCCTAGATCTAGATCTACCTCAATTTCGCCAAACCTTAGCTGTCGTACAACAAATGTCTCGGTCACCTTATACTGAGACTCACATGACTAATATTTCATACGTTTTTTCATCAATACCTGCGTGAACGAGGCACTATCCATAGTATTGGGGCATTCACTTTATGTATAGTGGTCCCTCGCACCCTGTACATGATATCCCGTCTGTCTCCCCACCATTAGAGGACAACCACACTTTGACAATTCTCCCTGTCATCTCCCAAGATCCCCTATATTCCCACCTTTTTTATTGCGATAAAGATATCTTGGAAGAAATCACCATCCCCGATTTCCCATGGAATGCACTCCATCATAGAGCACTTTTTCTTTCGTAGGAGGCATTTTCCCCCTCTACCGAAAAATCCATATGTGCAATCGAAACCAAAGATTTTATCCCTTCAGGGAATATAGACTGGTTCAATAACCCTATCCATGCCCCAGATTCTTTTGAAGAAGGAAACATGGCCAACATTTCCCCCACCATAAAAATTGACATTTCCATTAAACCGGGAATCGTAGAAGAAATCACCATTGGTGCAACATGCTCCCCTAAAGAAATCACAACTTACAAAGCTGTCTTTCAGGAATACCAGGATATTTTTTCTTGGTCATATACGGAGATGGCCAGCCTTGATCCATCTATTGTCGAACATCAAATCAACACTTGGCCAGGTATCTCCCCAGTTTGTCAAAAGCAGCGACCCCTTCACCCATCCAAAGTTGTGGCTATCAAAGTCGAAATTGAAAAGTTACACTCTGTCGGGCTCATTTACCCCATTGCGTACACTTCATGGGTATCCAACCCCATCCTTGTTAAAAAACAACAAAGCACTATTCACATTTGCACATAATTTCACTATCTCAACCATGCTTGTCCCAAAGACAACTTTCCAACCCCCTTCATCAAACAAATTATCGATGACTGTGTCAGCCATGAAGCATTGTCCTTTATGGATGGGTTCTCTAGCTACAATCAAATCCAAATCCATCCAGCAGATTAGTATAAAACAACTCTCTCTACCCCTTGGGGTACCTTTTCTTATCGTGTCATGCCTTTTGGACTCAAGAACATAGGTGATACATTTCAATAGGCCATGACCTATGTTTTCCATGATCTTTCTCACATCATGCTCGCTTATTTGAATGACCTCACTGCTCGATCCAAAAAGTGAACTCAACATTTATATTACTTACACATCATTTTTCAATGATGTTACTATTATAATATCCGCTTGAACCCCCTCAAGTGTGTATTTTGTGTCACTGTCGGATGCCTCCTTGGGTTCATTTCTTCCCAACACGGCATCATGGTGGATGCCCTCAAGGTCCAAGCCATCACAGAAATCCCCCCACCATGGAATTTATGCCAACTACAGAGCTTACAAGGCAAAGCCAACTTTCTATGTCGCTTTGTCCCATACTACGCCACTCGTGCACATGGTTTCCTCCGCCTACTGAATCTCGATATCCCATTTCGATGGGATGAAAATGCTCAAACAAATTTCCATGACTTAAAATCCACCTTATCCAATGCCCCTTTGATTAGTTCTCTGGACTATGATCATGATTATATCCTCTACTTATCAACCTCAATAATCTAGGTAGCAAGAGTCCTCATCCAACTAGGGGAAGACGGGCATGAACATGTCATTTACTATATCAGTAAAAATATTTTAGGGCCTCCCCTGAAATACAATCATGATGAGAAAATATTCCTCGCAGTCCAAAAAATGTGACATTATATCCTGCTTCGAACTACCAAGCTCGTAGTAGATTCCAACCCCATGCAATACTTGCTTAGTCGCAAAAAAATTAATGGAAAATTTTCCCAATGGATTGTCATCCTCTAGGAATACGACCTAGATTTCTCAACTCCCAAAACCAAGAAAGCTCTTTTCCTCACCAAACTCATTACGAATTTTCCCTTAGAGATCAAAAAATCCCCCGTCAATATAGATTTCCCCGAAGAACACCTCTTCTTCATCCCCTCCTATGACCCTTGGTATGACGACCTTCTCGTTTACCTCTAGACACAGAATTTTGGGTCTCACCTCTCTCTAGAAAATCATCGACACATTCTCCATCAATCCCCTCGATATCTCCTCACCAGAGACATTCTTTATAGACGTGGGGTCGACAGCATCCTTCATCAATGTTTTACCATCAACGAAGATGACAGAGTCTTGAACGATTTCCATAGTGGCGCTTTCGGTGGTCACCTCTCAAGTATGTCCACCACCCAAAAAATAATTAGAGTAGGCTACTTTTGGCCCACATTGTTTCATGACTTCATCCACACTATCAAGCGATGCGACAAATTCCATCTCTATGCAAACAAAGCACGAGCACCACCATCTCATCTACATATAGTCATCATTGTCGGCCCATTCTGCAAATGGGGAATAGACATTATGGCTTGCAATACTCCATCTAGTAATGGACAAAAGTACATTGTCATGGTAGTAGATTAATTTATCAAATGGGATGAAGCCATGCCCACTTTCAACAATACCGTTGACACAACAATGCATTTTTTCTTCAACCATGTCATTACCCGATTCAGATTCCCACTAAATTTAGTGTCTGATCATGGTAAACACTTTGAGAATCATATCTTTGTGAAACTCTCCTCCAATTTAGGCTTCTCCCATGATTTTTCTTCCCCATACTACCCTCAGTCCAATGGACAAGTCGAGGCTATCAAAAAAGTCCTCAAAACTATGCTACAATGTACTGTCAACAAACATAAGACCAACTAGTATCATATGTTGTTTTCCATGTTATGGAATTATTGCATGGAAGTCAACACTGCCAGTAGTTTTACACTATTCCACCTCGTTCATGGGATCAAATCCACCCTCCCTATCAAGTGTGAAATCCCCATGTTACACACTTCCATCGAGCTATTACCTGACACTTCTCTAATGGAGAAGCGCTTGTTGATCTTAGAGTCGATGAATGAATATCGTCGGTCTTCATTACAGAATAACGAGGAAGCTAACAAATGGTCCAAAGCCACCTTTGACCGCCATGTCAACCTTCTCTCATTCAATGGAGGGGATCTTGTCTTAGCCTACAATATTTCCCACAATACCCTTGGCCATAGTAAATTCAAGTCCTTATGGCATGGAACCTACATTGTACAATACTACCTCACTAAGGGGGCATACATTATGGCCTCTCTAGAAGTCTACCTTCTCAAAGAACCCATCAATGGGTTGTACCTAATGAAGTTTTACGCCTAAGCATAACCATTCTATCTTAGGTTTTTCTTTGTACACATTTGTAGAGTTTTTAGTCTTCTTTTGCACCACCACTCCTCATGTCTGATCTACCATCCATGTTATTGACATATGCATCCTCCATCGGCCTACCACATTGGTTATGATGATGGTGATAGCTGCTGGACCCAGAATCTCACTTTGATCGCTTGGGCCCTCTATACCCCTTCACATTTGCTGCTCCACTGTAGTGGCATTTGTTTGGGCTCAGCTACCAACAACCAAGTTGAATATGCCACCATCATTGGTATCCTCACCGAGGCCAGTCAAAGCCACATTCATCACCTTATCATTCTCTTATATTCCCAGCTCGTCATCTTGCATCTCAACAATGTATATCGTATCCACGATCCTTGCCTTTTTTTGCAAATACCTGCAAGTTAGACAACTATCTCACAACTTTGATTCAATCACATTTACACATATTCCAAGACAATTTAATCCAATTTCAAATAATATGACTAACCTAGTGTTATATTGGAATTTATCACAACAAAACATCATCACATATACATAAGCATCATACATTTGTCGCAACATATAGATTAGACATCATAACTCATCAAAAAACATAACCACATGTAGACATGAAAGGTCCAAAGTTGTATTTCCATATATATATGTGTGTGTGTGTGTGTGTGTGTGTGTGTGTGTGTGTGTGTGTGTGTATCCTCAATAGTGTCATAAATGTTTACAATATACCAAATACATTGCTCGTAGGCCAGTGATTCCCCTCACCCCCATAGGTACAAAATGGGTACCCCCTACCCTATACAAAATGGCTATCAACTACTTGGTAAAAAATGGGCTCACAAGCCTATAAAATACATAACCTAGCACTCATGGTTCCCCTAGAGCTCCCCCCCAGATCCTTTGTTAGCTAGAGGAGCCCCACTAGCTGGGGGCCCTCCCTGTCCAGGGCATAGTCGACGAGTCATCGTTGCCCCCGCCACAGCCACCCAATGGATCAGATTCCACCACTCCACAGGTATGCCCACGCATTGCTCTAGGACCTTCTCATCCTGGATGTGGGCCCACATCATCTCTGGTACACCCTGCAACACCCGCTCAAAGCGACGACATATGTCATCTAGCATCCCTTCGGCCACTGCCCGCAGCTCATGCGTCGGTCCAACACCAACGTCCTCTAGTCTCCGCCTCTGTCCTTCCAGTAGTGCATGTGTTGTTCCACCACCAACATCATCCCATCTCCACCTCTACCCTACCCTCAGCTCTACTTTCGATGGTTGTACCGTTCCTCGACAAGTCAGTTCCCAAGCCATCTCTGCCTCCCATCCTCAAGGCCCCACATTTGCAAAACAACACCAAAGGTAGAGTTAGAATCTAGATATACATATATAATCATATGATACACTATCAAAATCAGGAAACATAAATACTCAAACATACCTCTCTGATCCCATTCCTCCCCAGGAGGAAGCAACATATCGGGGTCATGGCGGTAATCCATACCATCATATGGGTACCATAGTATCACCTGTGGCATCTATCACCACACACACTTCACCATGTTTTTGAATTAATGGCCAACCTCTCCTCCCCCATGTCAAGCCAGCACATGGGCCCAATCCATCAGATGCGACACTCGTGACCCTGTAGGTGCCAACAAAATCCTAGGGTGCAAAAGGGGTAGCCTCTCCAGAAACCAGGCCACTAGGATAGACCCAAATGAAAAGTGATCGGAGTCGGTGGTTCGACACCGGTGAATCTTCCCCATCATCCTGGAGTGAAACATAAGCCCCCAGACAAAGTGGTCCCCATCCAGGACCCTCTCCACAATCCTCAGTTGACCTCCTCTGATCCACTAAGTCCCCAAGGATTTGTAGATCCTCACCACCATGGCAGTGATGCACTCTGTTAAGAGCTCATCGATCACCTCAATTCAAATGATCGAACCTGACATCGGGTTTGGTCCCAAGCAATGGCGATGTACCAAGTCAACCACTCTCTCATCCCCTTATAGTTGGGGGTCAGTAGGAAGGGACATCCCATGGAATGGGAGCCCCATTAGAAAATAGACATCCTTGACAGTCGATAATGTAAGTTGTTGTCCCCTGACAATGAAACACTGCAGATCAATGCTCCACATGGCTATAAGATACTGCATTAGGAACTCCTATGAAGAACTTGAGCAACTCGCATGCTGTCAAGTGTCTCTGAAATCCTGACTGTTGTCTCACCACCTCTTAGAGATTCTCCCAGTCTCTCTCTCTCTCTCTAGTTGAATGGCATCGTTCTCTCCAGTAAAAATATGATCACCTACATCCATACAAAAACACTTGGTCATTAATCATCATCCATAACAAACATCACAAAATTCAAAATTTTAAACACCCTTAGCCTTGCCTCTAGTGCGCAGATTTCACCCATACAGGTGCGCACATGTGCGTGCCTGTTCTTTCCACAACTGCACACTAATTTGAAACTTTCTGAGTAACAACTGCTCATCAATGCACAGTTGTCACCTCGATAGGTGCACACACATGTGCACCCATCCTCTACAGAGTTGTGAACTAATGTGCAACTGTCTGAGAAACAACTACGCACATTACGTAACTATCAAATTAATAGGTGCGCATCTCATGCTCACCTGTATTTCCCTCCCCCACGCCCCCATGTGTGGTTGTGTCAAGAATAGCCACACATTATGCACAGGAGGTGGAGATATACCTGCGCATCTGCATGTGGGTATTCTTCCTTCTCCTGCATAGTGGTGGGCCCCTACCTAAAACTACCCTTATACGACCATTCGTACACCCCCTAGAACAAGTCTATCAAATTCACATTATGCAGGAGGATGGGACCACTAACCTAACTCTCACAATTCTCGAATTAGTTGACTCATGCTCCCTTAATTTCCAAATCTCCTCCAAATTCTCTCATCAAATCACTATAGCGACGGGTACAAATGAGGTGGCATCATGGGCCCACCAACCATATATAGTCCCTTTTTGAAAACTTCCACACTCAGTTACAGGAGCCCTGAGCCTTCATTTTCCAATCAGTTCTCAGCCATGAGATTCTGGTCCTGCCATCTACACAGTCACATTCCCCGGATCATCATCTGAACTTGGTCGCAGGGGAGCATTTTTCTCATGTCATGTTTAGGTACGTATGCTCATGTTCAAAATTATCGGATAGTTGTTATATGTTCTTTATCATCAGATATTGTTCATGTCAGGTATTTGGTTTTTATGTGTGTGGGTACTGGGTCATCACAACGACGCAATCCCTTCAGGTGTATGTTCGACACTGGCATGTAATTCTTCTCTCTGTAAATTAATTACATTTCCCAGTCACACCCTCTGACGTTCACCTTTAGGTTCCTTACATATGTCTTTGTAGTACCCTCACCTTTGCTACATTTTGGTACTGTCATCCAGTAACACTCCCCTCCACATGATTTTTCCCATTCATAGTTTCCCTTGGTAACTTGACGCTCATGTTGATTTTCACCCCCTAGGGATGGGAGTCCCAGTAGTCTTATGTACTTACAAGAATAATCCACATACTTCTTCTCATCATATTGCTATCTTTCCCAATGGGATCCCAGGTTATATCATCTCGGTTATATTGACTGCACCTCCATAGTATCATTATCCCTCCATCTCATCCACCATTAGTTTGCCCATCTACAGATTTCCCTCCATTCATTTACCTCATATAGAAACCCACCCATGGGGCCCCCACCCTCCACCAGTTCTCTTTTGCAACTTGTGCCCTCATAGGCCAAGCCATATTGCACTGGGGCATTGGTTTCTGTATTTGTACACTCATCCCAAATTATTCTTTATTTATTTTGTAATTGTAAAAATCCTTTGTTTCCCACATTTACTTATCTTTTTGTCATCACCCTTGATGACCTTCTTTTCCCGACAAAGAAACCCATGTTTCCCTTGGTTGGGAAATACACTCTCTCTCTCTCTTTTCATTTCGAGATCGTTCATAAACCCTAAGTATCCCAAGTCCATGAACCCATGATCTATGATTTTGTCCACTTTGTTAGCCTCTAGCCCAGTTTAACCCCATATCTAGTCGTCCCCTTGACACTAGATACAGTTTTATGGTTGATGCTAATTCCCCCTTCAAAATTCCCCAACTAAGGGAAGTCTTGAGTCTCACTGCATCTTGACTTCGTTCATGTTACCTATCAGTACCTTGATATCATCTCAATGGACTTCACGAAGCCCTTTGCTTCTTGGAGTGGCATCTCCCTTTCTGTCGACATCAACACAGTTTCCAGAAGGGCGACAATATCTTGACTCTCATTACCTTCACAATGAGGAGTCTCGAACGACATAGAGAGAATCATCATTTCTCTCTGTTTTCATTGACCCCCATAACATTCGACTTCAACAAACTTTCATGTTACGGTGGGTCTTACTATGTTACTATTGTAGTTGTTTCATACCAGCTAAAGACCTATGAATTCGTTAGACCATCAATGCCTATGAGTCATCAAAACTTCTTACATGAATCCTTTCCTCACTTCAGAGTATTTTCACCATTCAAAAATGTAATCTGTCGTTATCAACCACCCCAAAGGGTGCTACAGTTATCTACACCAACATACATCTTCAGTTATAGTCTCACATTTTGGTTACATGACATGAGCATGGGGCATGCCTGCCTCATTTGTACACATATTTTATTTTTTCTCCCTAGAGAAATGTTTGGGTCCCACATTTTCCCCTCTCCCTCTGGTGGATCTCTCTTGCAGTTCCTCTCGTCACTCTTCATTACAATGGCGCTCTCATTAAAATAAACATTGATGTATTTTGGCTATACATATGCTCCCAACCTCGCACATCAGGGGGCATCTGTTATCACTAGAATATCATCTGCAACATTGCATGCAAATGGTTATAGAAACACAACAATTCCAACAACAATTAGTTCACCTGCAACAATAAAATACATTTCAAAAGGAAAAAACTATACAATTGGGCAAACATTTGTTGGATTACTGAGAGGGGGGGTGAATGAGTAATAGAGCAATTTAATCCTTTTTCACCATAAAACTCAAGTGTTATATCAATGTAGCATTATCGTCTAATAATTGCAGAGTAAATAAACAATGAACAAATGAGAAATCATACACATACACAGTACACCCATGTTTTTACGTGGAAACCCAAAGCGAGAGAAAACCAAAAAACGTTTTTTCTTATATGTCTTGAAGAATTACATTCATTGGAAGCACCAACTTCCTTTGTTTTCTAGCTGCAACTGGAAGGAGGCTGCAACCCCCTATTTTGTTAGGCTACAACCTGAGGGAATCTCCAACTCCCCAATTCTCTGGCTACAACCAGAAGGAGGCCACAACCCCCTATGTTCTCTGGCTACAACTGGAAGGTGGCTACAACCACCTATTCTTACCTCGTCCAACTGCCCTGAAGTAGACGTATAATGATGGAACCACTTTCACACTATCACTATGAGATATACCACTGTAACAACATGTACCAATCAACCTGTAAACAACTTGTACCATAAACAAGTGCATCAACCATGCATCAACCTATACCAAACAACCTGTAATCAATTTGTACCACAAACAGGTGCACTGACCATGCACCAACCTGTACCATGAATGAGTGCATCAAACATGCACCAAATATGTACCAATCATGCAACAAATACAGATAAACAATTACTCATCAATATGTACCAACATCATCAACTATACACCTCATGTATGTGCCAACTCATCAATTACTTGTCTCAACCATGTACCCAACATGTACCTCAACCAAAATCCCTCATCAATTTCATCATCCAAATATGATTTGTAACTTTGTAATAGACCTGGTGTATATTATCAAATACCTGCAAACCTTCCTTAACTTTAACAACAAGAGACTAGCATTTTCATCAAACTTTACTTTAGTCTCACATGACTAATTTTGGATTAGTCAAAAACCCTAACTTGCAATAATCATAACTATGTACCTGTAACGAATAAAGATCTGAAAATAGTACACAATGTTCTTCAGTTTCTTTTATGCAATTCCTCCATATTTCACTACTTGGAACCTCTCAGAAAAGGAGTTATAGAAAAAATGGCATACCTTGTTGAATTTTGGCTTATTCTAGAGAGAAAAATTGTAGAGCATGCCCCACACAAAATATTTGTTGTATGTATCTGAAAATTGTACACAGAATACTACAGACTGCACTCTAACCAATAAATTTTGTCTTATTGAATTTGGATCTGTTATGAATAAGTTATGACATTTTTACCTAAAACACATATTTTAAACTAGTTTCAGGACTAGCCACAAACCCTATTTTCCACGGTGTGTAACTCCAAAAATACAACGACCCACAAGATGAAATTTTTATCACTGCTACTTGCATATGTTTTCTCAATGGCCTCCCAATTTCACGGTCTGAATCATTCTAGAAAAATATTTATTGTGAAAATGGCGAGATGACCTGTAAACAAGATACCTTAGAAAGCATCATCAAAAGAATTTATCCTCCCTTGAATTTTGGCCTTCTTTACTTCACCTTCCCTCTAAAATTTGGCTTATATATCCTTTGGTTACCTCAGTCACATGTATATATTCAATATGCTCAAGTGTGATTAAAATGAGAGAGCCTTGCCGCTTATTTATACTTTCATGTTCCTCAAGGGGTTACATTTTAACCATCTTAACCCACTTTCCTTATTTAAGGGTTAACCCACTTCTAACCACTTGTCAAATTAGTAATTTATCCATTAACTTTGTTATTTAAGTAATTTCTTTTGTATTCACATTGACTTATAGTACACTCATCACTTCACTTTATTATTTACCTTCTAAAATGTCTTACACCACTTTGACTACTTTGAACATTTGGGGCTTCTAGATGACTCATGAGGGTTATCCAACTTCACATGGCCATAAATCTATAACCGTGAGGAGTTATGTGACATTTTTTTGAGCACTCATCACACCCTAAAAAAATCCTTATCAAATTTTGTCACTTTTTGTGTACCACTTGTTTTCTGCACTATCTGACTTGATTTCATTTTGGAAAATGTTTTGTCTTTGTTTGTTATCATGACTCTAATCACCTATTCATGTTTTTTTGAACTTATGAAACCCCAAGACTAAAATGCCTTAACACCTGAATTAAGAATCGACAACCAAACACTGCCCTAACGCGCTCAGGTTTGACATTGGAAAGAATTCAAGTAAGTAAAGGAACCACTCGAAAAACAACAATCGTTGAGCACCGATATTCATCAGCATCGACATAAGTCATTTTTGGTTTGCATGCGTTTTTCGCATAAAGGCTTGAGAGATAGTTTATCCCCTTCGGCATCGGTAAAATATGAGGAGGGTAGGCACTAACAAAGGATGAAAGGAAATCATTGATAGTCGATGCCCGACACATTTTTATCATGATCGGGGAAAATCCAGAAGGATCACAACAAACATTTTGACCACGATAAATTTATCCTCGATCTCCGATCCCTGATGCATTTTCGGCATCGGGAATTTTCGAGGGAGCCAATCCAAGAGCACTTGGGTAGGTTTATCGCCGATCATTGATCCTTGGCACTTTTCTCCATCGACCAGCTAGGATTTGGTTTTAGAACGAATAGCTTAAGGAAAGTCCCGACTCTAATTAATACGAGCGAATTATGTCACTTGTCTCAAACTCCACATGTCTTTACCAGGTAAGAGGGTCATATGGTCTAGTTCTATCCTAAGTCATTCTTAGTTCCCTAGGTCCTAGTCACACCTCTGAGTCATCTTTTCCACGTCATCACTGTATGACAAGATCAATCGGCATCGGAGATTTTGCAGGAGGATATCAACAAAAATTTTCATAAGCATAATCCCTACCCCCGATCCACCCACTATCAAAGCAGCACGACAGGACATTTTCAACATTAGATACGATCAGATATTGGACATTTAAGGAGCTAATTAATACCCGATCCCGCATTAGTTGCTACCTCATGTGCCAATTAAAACAATATTTTTGAAATCAACGATAGACCACATCACCACCCACGCTTCTGTCGTCAACCCATGATGAATTTAAGTTCTAACTCCTCTAAAGATTTGGTGGCAGATTTATTAAAATTTCACTCATAACCTAAATTGAATGGTTGATGCAACACCTTAATATCTTCCCTATTTAAATCTATTGAACCATTGTGAACACATTCATTCTGTACATAAGATAATTCCAAACTGTACTAACCCTTGTGATTACACAAAACTAGGTTTAACAAGATTAAGAGGTATGTATCCAAGTATCCAAGTCTGTCAATTCCCTAGTTATAATTTATATGTGTTCGTCGGGTTTTCTACACAGTGTCTAAACTCTACTCAAGTTGTAGGAACAATTCCTATGAGAAATCCAACCACTAGATGCTCGTCGAGAGCACCCAAGATGAAAGAAACAGAGAGAGGCAAAGGTTCTTCTCCAGGGACCGCGAGTCAATTGGAGTACGCCGCTAGGGCGGAGCCTGTCGTCAAAACAACCACAAAGAAAGTTTCGATCCAGCCTCCAGCCTTTGGCGATACAGAGGAAAGCACTGTATCCAAGGTAGCGCTCCCACAATGGGGGGATATCTTCAACAAGATTAGCAGGGAAGAATACCTAGAGTATATCCCACACTGTGACCCAGATGTTAAGGGCGCTCGATGACCAGGTGTTCCCTAACATGTAACGGTCTTATTTACACATGGTGGTGATAAGAACCCCCATTTTACCCTACATAGAGGTCCTGAAGTGGCTCATCTACCACACAGATAGGAAGAAATGTTTAATCAACAATAAGAATGGCGGGTGCATCGAATTTTTCCTCTCGACAGAGGTCCAGAAATACGACAAGCTCAGGGACCAAGAGGAGTGGATCAACATGGACTTCGTGGTGAATTTTTATGAATTCAGTGACGCCATTCAGTTCATGGACTCATGGTGGAGGGAAGAAAATAAATTAACCAATCAGAGCAATGGATGGTACAGGACAATCAACCTGAGGGAGCCATACATCTATTTGATGGCTCTAATCTGTCAGCTATATGGAGAAAAGGATTTCTCCAAGTTTTCAGAAGCATGGATGCCTTTGGCATACACAGTTGCAATCGTCGGGAGTAGTTTCAAATGGGGAGAAATAATCTCCAAACAACTAATAATTTGTGTGCATTAGGCTCAGATGTCGAAGGAAGGAGAGGAACCAAATTTCTACATGGCCTTGTACCTACTCGAAGTCATGTGCACTAGGAATGTCTTCATAGACATGAATCTGAGCTGGGATGTTGCAGAACTCCCGGTCCACGTCTACTTCAACTTGTTATGGGAAAACAAGTATAAGAAATCTTACTCCCTTATCTGCGATGAATTCATCACCCGTAATTTTATTCTTTTTAAGAAGGAATCCCTAAGGCTATCGGAGACAGCCAAGAAAATGATAGCCAAGGTAGGGCATTGGTGCTTGGATGAGCACAAAACCTACATCAAGGTGTTTGGGGCCACTGGAGCACCACATCTCCTATCAGCTCATGTCCTAGACCAGCTTTTCGTGGGAGAATTTTTTTATCAGACCATCCTGTAGGCTATAATGCCACATTGGTCAAAGACAAGAAACAAGCCTTCATACCCTATTGTTTCCATGTGGGGTTATATCTGGTAAAGGATACTTCTCAAGCCAAACAAGAAGGGCTGAGCCAACTTGAATTTAGTTTCCCTATAGGCTGATTATGCAAGCATTATCCTAATGGCCTGGTCCTCCAACATGTGTCGCAAGTGGCATCCTACTGGCCATATGCTCGCGATAAGTTTGAGGATGAAGTCTTCACAAAGAACGCCTAGGACTGGGATGAGGTGGGGGAGAGGATGGCCAACCCAAACATGACCAAGTTCAAGGCCATGAGCATGGATGAACAAATGGAAACAATAGAACAGTCATCTCAAGAGGCCCTCAGTGCAAGGGAAGAAATCAAGGTGGCAGAGACAATAGAGGTGCAAGGAAGGGGATGGTTCTTGACACCAGAGGCATAGACAAGGGGTCTACACTTAATGACAGAGGCATAGAGAGTAATTTATCAGTTACAGAATGACCCAGAGCTCCTAGAGATGCCAAGGGTTCCTGTTGAAAACTCGATCGAAATTCGGGGAAGACCAAGTGACCCAGAGCCGATACAAATTGATGAAATCACCGGGTCAGATAACCTTGAAGTTTCAACGCCATAGGTCGGATCACCAGGGGACGTTTCATCTCATCTAGAGATAGTGAGGACATCAGGGAGAGAAAGTACACCAAATCCTCTATTCGATATAATAACCATCTACGACAATGAGGAGAGCTCAGAGGTGTCCCTAGTCCCTCCAGTGAAAATCACAGAGGAAACAAAACTTGAGAAAGCATGTACCCTGGGTCCCGATGCTCCAAGTCAGAGTAGTTTGCAGAACGAGTATGAGGTGGAAAGTTCCTTAGATGTTGAGCCACTCAACATACTGAGAATCGCAATGGACATCTCGAGGGATGAGCTAGGATTGGGTGAACAATGGGAAGGAATTCCAAAACAGGAAATCGACATCTCGACAAATGATTATCAAGTAAGTACTGAGCCTGCCCCTGATTCATCAATTTTGACCAGTACTTTACCTCCCGATGAGAAACAACTAGAGGTTGAAATTCTAGGACATACAAAATAGGTTCAAGAACCCAGTATTGAAAAAATATACACAGTCGGGAGCCTGGGAAACATTCTTACTTGGGGAGAGAAAAAAATACCCCAACCTGTGGACGAGGTCACCGATATACAAGCCATCACCTATGACCCAAAGAGGAAAGTCATCATGAAGAGAACCACTAAGAAGAGGAAGCTTACTCTGGACAGTTCCATCCTCATCATCACAGAGGAAAATTTGATCATCACGGAGCATGCCAAGATGTCCAAGCTCATCGATGCAGGGATGGTGATTGCAAATGCCACCCTGGATAGAAAAAGGAAACATGAAGAGGATTTTTCCACTGCACTAAAGGAGTTGGAGCATCTGTGCCATTTGGATAAATACTATTAGGATTCCACATAGGCCACAGTGTTCTTGAGAAGCAATTTCTAGGATGCCTACAATAAATTCATGAGTGAGCGGCACCTTTTCACTGTAGGGATAGCTGATTTCCAAGAAGACACCATTATGGTGCTGTAAATGTGCAAGGAAATGGAAATATTCTATGAGAAATTCCACCAAACGATGGAAATAATTGATTACATTAGTGTGGTTCAAAAGGGATGAGACACCAAAGAGCACGACATTCGGGTACTAACAGATAGTAGCATCAACCATATAAGGAATTCGACTGAATACTAGGTGAAGATGGCCCAAGAACCTCATCAGGAGATCCAAGAGAAATGGGTTGATTGTGAAAGGATTTAGACTAAGATCAATCGGGCAATGAGAGACATCGGTCTCCCAGAATTTGGCACACCCAAGGACTTTCTCAACTTGCATGACATAGTCAAACTACATGCAGAACAAGACTCATCGTGGACTGCAGAGATAGAAAATGTGGTGAACATGGAGGCAGGTCAAGTAGAAGAGTTCATAGGGTACCTGATCAAGGCTCGGACAATGTTACATCATTTAAGTGCTAAAGTAGTCAAGTATCAGGCATGGGCAGTGGAAATAAAAGAGATCCTTTCAGCCCCGATGGACCAACACAGATTCCCATATGCCAACACATGCGAGGAATGCTTCGTCAAATGGTCAGAGTATGAGAAGAGTCATCCACTCGAGTGAAACCATTTGATGACTCTTAGAAGACTGAGAGATGAAAGCTCCATGTGGCAATGTTTTGTCTTAGCTTGCACTTTTGATAGTTATTTTTAATTATAGTTTTTTATAAATAAGAGGATCGACCTGTTAGAAGAGGTCGATGGTTTTTGCAAAGACCCTCATTTTTGGAACTATAAAGAACCATTTCTAAACTACCTTAATTGAGAAGTCATGTTTAGGACCGGAGACACTTATTTTTTTCATCAAAGGCATGTGTGATTCTATCTAAGGAGGAATTACTTCTGACTTTATCTCATGAATGGACGTTGTAACAAGTAAGAGAATCTGAATCTATTGATAAGTTAGTTGATTCAATGTTTTATAGTTCTTGTCTCTAATGATGGAAAACAAATCGTTGTGTTAATGTGTGGTTAATGATTAGAGCTAAGGAAAATATTTTTCTTGCCATCGTTTATTGCATGTATGTTTTCTTTCGATAAATGTACCTCAGTCAATAATTGAACTACTAGCAAGTTAATGTATTAATACTAGGCTTGTCATAGGTGTGAAAATATTTGTCTGCATGCTTGAGCACAAGGGTTATCCCGAGCTCAATCTTCTCCATTAGTTAAATTGTCCCCCCTTTTACCAGCTAGTTTATACTGGCACACATCTTTTTATCATACTCATCTAGTAAAAGAAAATACAAAAAATAGAACATTCAAACTGAAGGAGGAGCTTTCACAAGAAGACATCCTGTTAATCACTACATAAATCCCATCGATTAATTGGTCGGATTGTAAGATATGGAGAACCATTCCATTATCAAAATGAAAATTCTAATTGGGCCTCGGTGGCGGGTTTGGTTCCTACTGTTGAGTTAAAGGTATTTAGGACCCCTCAACAGAATTGGCGCTAGAAGGAGAGCCAAAGAATGAATGGCTGACAATATTTTTGATAGAATATTTCACATAGCCTGTGTATTCAAAACAACCCACATGTATATCTAGTCATTCTCAAGACAAACCACACACGCTGAGTACTCCTAAAATGAGTAACTCACCCCAGCAAGAGGAAGAACATTTATTCCATGAAATGCCTTACACTCTTCCCCACAAGGAGTTGAGCCAGTTCATAAGAATCACAAGAGCTTACGCCCGACAAATCAAAGAACTACCCTTAGCTACATTATTTCCTCGTAGAAAACAAGTGAGCAGAACAGTGGTTGACACCCTCGACTAGGTTTTTGTCCACACAATATAAGATCTCATATATTTCTCCCTCACCGAAATTGAACATCCTCTTAATCTAATCCCTGAAAAACCAGCTGGTAACTGCTCTGAGCTCGACAATTTTTATGATGAAAAAGGGTTTAACTCAAAATGCTTAGTTTCAGAGTTGGACGACATGGAAGATAACAATGAGCATTATGAATAAAGGGGAAAACCACCTCAGAATAATCAACCGTGGTTGGCCAAAGATTCTCTAGAAATCCCCGGACGAGTACATAACCTTCCTGGACATCCAAAAAAGTTACTCCCTAAATTTGACCTTGAAACCTCATGATTTCCTGAAGACCATATCAAAAAATTCATACTAGATATTAGACTGAAGATGTCCAACATGAAGATTTAGTATGCAAGATTTTTCCCTATACTTTTGAGAATTCAGCCTCCATGTGGTATTTTAACTTACCTGTAGGGTCCATAACTAGCTGGACAAAGTTTCAAAAGGATTTTCTAGATAAATTTGCAGAAGAAACCACTACAGAAGCTTTGATGGCTGAGTTGTTTTCCACCACCATGAGTTCAAAGGAGAAGGTTAAAGACTTCAATCAATGATTCACCACTATTTTTAACAAATTTCAACCCAAATCTAAACCCACTCAGGAGTTGCAAATTGAATTATACGCTAATTCTCTCTTACCTTCCATTTCCATGTTTGTGAAGAGGGTTGCCAAAACAACCTTAGATGAGAATTTTGAGGAAGCTAAAACAATAGAATTCCAAATGAAGGGATGTAAAGAAGGTTGGGTCTCATTAGTTAAGAAGGAAGTTCAACCTCTGCCTAGGAGAGGACTCTTGTTGACCAGACCCCCAGGGAAACAAACAGAACAAGGTCCCAAAAAGGGAAGTGGAGACATAGAATACCTACAACGAATGGTAAAGAAGTTGTCAAATGAAATCATAGACATGAAAAGAAGTGTAGGGGAAGGAAACCAAGGACAAAGGCCCTATAAAACCTTTTTTAAAATAAATCCATCGTTCAAAGCAATTGAACCTCCCCCATATAACTTAAACATTGATCTGGGAAACGTAGCATCTAACTCTTTCTGTACCTATCACCAAGAGAAACATTTTGAAAGAGACTGCCCAGAATGGGTGCATGCCATGAATTTGATGACCAATCGGTTTCTAAATGAGGTTTCCCTTACCAAACAATCAAGCAGCCTAGCTATGAATATTGATGATCAGGAAGAATTCGATGCACCAGAAGAATCAACCATGCTGATATGGGACCCTAACTTACGAATTCCCTTCGATGATATATTTGAGGTTCGAGAACCACCCGATGAGGTCTTGGTTGTGCAAACGTGAAGTAGGGGTCATCATATCTCAAATGACCTTACCACTACCCAAACTTTGGGAGAGAAACCAAATTTCTATCACCCTAAAGTACCTTTTGTCTCTCGAAGAAATCCCATAAACATCCATACATGAGAATCGCCCGAGCTAGACTACAATATAGTAGAATATTTGAAAAAATTGAAGGAAAATATATCGGTCATGGACATATGTAGAATTCCCATGCAAAAGGAATTTCTGTTACAAGATTTGAAGTCAGTAGAAACTCTCGTAACAATCACTGACCAAGGAGAAAATCCAACCCTCAGAGATCTGAGTAATAAGCCAACTGTGAACGCTTGCTCTGAAGATAAAAAAGGAAAGCCTTTTGTCCCACCATTTCTTTTGACATTTGAAGTCTTCGACAAAAACCTCCATAATTGTTTGGTTGACTCAGGTGCATCCTCTAATGTTATGCCACTATCTATATGAAAGAAATTAAATGAAATCCCTCTCAAAATTGATAAACATGTGATACAACTAGACATAACCCAGGTGAAAGTTGTGAGAGAACTCGAGGATGTCATGATCAGGATGGCGACACACCCAAAATTTGTTCAAGTGATTGACATCATTGTAGTATATATCTTAGAAGCCTATGGATTGCTACTCAGTCGATATTGGTCTGAGAAGTTAAATGGATACTTTAGTATAGTCTGGGCTCACCTTTGGTTTCCATTAAAGGGACAAACGAATATGATAAGGATCGAGAGGGAAATATATCTAAAACATATTGTCACCGACCTAGAAACCCTCAATGAACCTTCTTCAGCATATTTCCTCATGCTAGGAAATTATTCCTGTGACTCCAATTGTCATAATTTCTCACCCCTCTCATCTGATATTCCTCTTACTCGAAACTCTGAAATGACTTTTCAAGAAACTTTTCCGACGATGGTGGAGGAAACCCTCTTCTGTCAGGAACCTGTGTTTAAAAAAATGGAACAGATAGGAGGAAAGGAGGAAAGTGGTAGGAAAAAAGAAACTGATGGTTTTCTCTCACAAATTTGGACCTTATACTTTGATGGATATAAATCGCAAGAAGGGTTAGGGGCAGGGTGTTTCCTCATTGATCGAAAAGGTAAATGAAATTTCCTGTCCTGTAGACTAGAATTTGAATGCACAAACAACACCGTCGAGTATGAAGCTCTAGTACAAGGGATAAAGAAATCCATAGACTTAAACATTAAAGAACTAAAGGTTTTTGGAGATTCTGAAATCATTGCTAGAAAAGTAAGGAACGTTATACATTAAAAATCTCCCCACCTGAGGAATTATCAATAGCAAGTGAACAAACTAATAGAACATTTTGAAGCCTTCAACATGTTGATGATTGTAGCTATGTGAGACATTCTTCAACTTATAAACCTGTGAGATGTGGATCATTGTAGCCATGTGAGATATTCTCCAGCTTACAAACATGAGAGAAATCCCCTAAGAAGGGTACATGGTTCCTACCTGAGATAGAGCTAGAACATAGAGATGACCTCCTACATTTAGAGAGTTAAGAAGAACTCCAGATGATTATCAAGTGGGAAAGGAGATCTGTTGAGTTAGACGTGCATGTGGCTGAGCACAAGGTGAACCTGTGAAATCCAAAAGTGTTGGGTGCATAATCATGTGAACATAAATGAAGATGATGTATTAGCCTCCTCTGAGCAACATAACTGATGAGAAAATTCAAATGATTCTCCTGTGTGAGGCAGTGGGAAAGAGGATCTATAGAGTGGATGTGCCTATGGATGAGCATAGGTGAACATGTGAAGATTTGGTTCTTCTATGTAATGCAATGATCCAGAGATATGGACATCCCTATGGATGTGCCCCTAGTGGATGAGCACTAGTGGGTGTATTAGATCCCCTGCTATATTGTTCAAGAGTCAGACCTGGATGTAACCCTATTTGTAATGTAAAGGGTACAGGTCAGCCCCACCTTAATGTGGATGGTAATTAATGTAAAAGATAATTAATTTGGTTAATATTAATTATATTATGAGCTAGTGAGGTCGGCCTTGTTATTCCAATTGACACTTCTGTTGACAGGTTTAGATTAGTATAATTAAAGGTAAATTCCCCATTGAGGAATCATATCTTTTGTGTGATTTTGGAAATTTTAGCAAGTACACCTTCTTGGGAAAAAGTGTGCACCTCTCTTGGGTGCTAGTCTTCTCGGGTTTGAGCACCCTCTTGTGTTCTACGTTTCTTGGTGGTGAAGATATTTCTCTTGAAGAATATAGTAAAGGATTTGGCTGGGTTTTCTTCCCTTGTTGAGAAGGGTTTCCCATGATACTTCTTGTGTTCTTATGCATGGTGCTTCTGCTTGTGATCTTGGTTGTTGCAACATAAATGGTTATGGTTAAATGCTAAAATAGAATGAACTTCATGCTTAACCTTTCTTATTGAAAAATAAACACAACATTACATTGATCCCCAAAACAAAGAACACTCTTGTTGACTCTCTGGCCATTGCTGCCTCAAGGCTATCCCCTCTAGAAGACTATGAAGCCTCTCGATTCACTGTGGAGCTACTATATAAACCATTGATGCCGAACAATATTTCCAATTGGAAGGTCTTTGAAGGAGTTGAACAAATCATAAAATGTTTAACCAATCAAGATAATTTTAGAGATCTGGCTATTGACGATGAAATATTTCAGGCACAAACCGACCCCCATGTGAAAAAACTTGAAACAAATCAATCGAATGATAAACTGAGATCTCACATAATACCTAAAGGGGTAGCCAATTTAGAAAACCTTTTTGACTTAAGGGAAAGATTTAAATGGTCAATGAACACAAAGACAAGGAGTTCCTATCCCATGTACGAAACCATTAATATAGGAACCCTAGAGAACCCTAGTAATATTAATCTTGGCAAGATAGTATCTAAAGAACAAAGGAAGACCTATCTCAAACTTTTCAGAGAATATCAAGATGGTTTTGCATGGTACTACCAAGATATGAAAACTTATGATACTCATATCATTCAACACACAATACCATTAAAACCCAGAGTAAAATCCTTCCAACAGAAGCTTCGAAAGTACCACCCATCTCTAGAACCTCTCATGTGTCAGAAGCTGAAGAAATTACTAGATTATAATATTATGTTCTAGGTTAGACACTCTGCATGGGTAGAAAATATGGTTCTTGTGAGGAAAAAATATGAGGAGATCCGTTTGTGTGTGGATTTCAGGAACCTCAACAGAGCATCAGAAAAGGACAACTACCCAGTCCCACCGATGGAGCAACTCTTGTAGATTGTGTATGGTTCTGATGTTTTCTCTCTGTTGGATGGTTTTTCAGGTTACAACCAAGTTCTAGTTTCAGAGGAAGACCGTTTGAAAATTACTTTCCGAACCAAGTGGGGAACCTTTGGTTATAAACGCATTCCCTTTGGGTTAATCAATGCAGGGGAAACTTTACAAAGGGCCATGGATGTAGAGTTTCAAGGAATAATCAACAAATGTGTAGTATTTTATTTGGACGACATGACTATGTATTCAAAAAAAAAAGAAGATCACATCCAACACTTAACCCAGATTTTTGAAAGTTGTAGGAAATATGGTATATCCTTAAACCCTAAGAAACTATCTTTGGTGTTAAGGAAGGTAAACTACTACGTGATATTATATCTCAAGCAGGAATTTGCATAGACCCAAAATGAATTAGGGCTATATATTAGCTTTCATTACCCCACAACAAAAAGGCTATGCAATCCTTATTTGGGAAAATCAATTTTGTGAGAAATTTCACCCCCGATTTCACTGAAACTATCAAACCCCTACAAAAAATGATCTGAAAAGATGTTGAATTTAAGTGGGATGATGAACGAAAAAGTTCTTTTAGCAATATTAAGGCTGCAGTATCTCAAGATCCAGTGTTGCGAAGTCCCGACTTTAGAAAATATTTCTTCCTCTACACTTTTGTCGTCGACCAATCATTAGCTGCAGTATTAACTCAGAAGGATGATGACAACAATGATGCCCTAGTCTCATTTATGATCACTAATCTCCAAGGGGCCAAAATAAATTACCCTTCTATAGAAAAGAAGGCTTATGCAGTTTACAAGGAAGTGAAACACTTCATATCTTACATCCTAAAGTACCATACCAAATTCATTGTGCCTCATCCTGCAATCCGATCCCTATTCACTGAATAGGAGATGGGGGAAAGAAGAGGAAATTAGATGGAAGTGGTCCAATAATTTGATCTAGATATAAAACCTGCTAAGTTGGTTAAGGGACAAGGATTATGTAAACTGGTAGCTGAAGCCCAACACCAAGTAAATGAAGACCCTGGATGGGAGAATGAATTGGCATTGTGGTATGGTGAAGCTTCATATGTCTCCCCAAGGTAGGAGTCTTGGTATGAGACACTAACTTATCTCCTACAACATGGGAATTTCCCAGAAAACTTAAACCCTAGATAAAGGAGAGTTCTCAGGTTAAAATTAACACAATATCACCTCATAAATTTGGTGTTCTTCTGTGTTAATTATGATGGGGTGCTTTTAATATGTCTCAAATGTGAAGATGCAGACAAGGTTCTGAAGGAGCTCCATGATGGACCTGTAGGTGGACAATTCACAGGGAATACCAACGCTCACAAAATACTGAGAGTTGGCTATTATTGGCCTACTCTGTTCAAGGATGCTCACACATACGCTAGAAACTGTAAAACTTGTCAAATAAGCGCGGGGAGGGAAAAGAGAGTAGTTGTCCCACTCCAACCTGTGGCCGTCTCTAGGACATTTGAGTAATGGGGGTTATATATCATAGAATAAATTACACTGAGTTCTTCCAAAAAACATAGATACATACTGAAATCCACAGAATATTTCACAAAATGGGCAGAGGTTGTCCTCTGACTCATGTAAGCGAAAAGGTGGTGATCAAATTCATAGAAAAACAATTGATTACAAGGTTCAGTATGCCTTCCGTCCTTGTTTTCAATAATTCCTCTTACTTTTTTTCCACCCTATTAACAAGGGAACTACTATCCACAAGGGAATGGAGTGGCAGATTCAACCAATAAGAACCTAGTGAGGATATTAAAGAAAACAGTTGCAAAAAATCAGAGGAATTGGCACAGTTCAATTCATAATTCCTTATGGGATGATAGAGTAACACCCAAGGAAGCTATAAGTAATTCCTCATACTTTCTGGTATATGGATAGGAAGCCATTCTCTCGAACAGGCTATATCTTCCATCCCTTCAGCCTGCTCAGGATTATAGAGGAAAACCTTCACCAATTATACAACAAAGAATTGATACCTTCCTCATGTTGGAAGAAGAAAGGGAGAAAGAAAAATCAAAGTTCACAGCTCATCAACAGATATTTAAAAGGTGGTTCGATAAGAATAAGGCCAAAGAGAAGAATTTTGAGGTAGGAGACTTAGTCTTGAAATGGGATAGAGAAAATGAGCTGAAGGGAAAACACTCGAAGTTTCAGAATCTATGGCTCAGACCTTTTCAGGTAGCTAAAAAAATTGGGGTAGGCACGTATTGGTTGAAAAATATGAGGGGGGAACCTGACGCCCTCACGGGCAATGGCCAATCCCTAAAGAAATATTTCTGTTAAAAAAAATGTGTGTGTTTTCATGATATTTTACTTTTAGACAGGTTGATTGCGGAGTTCATTTTTTGTTTTTCCTTGTTATAGTACTTTCTGTTCTTTTGAAGTTTGTGTTTAGAAAGGAATTCGCTAACCTTAGTTCATGCGATATGACGAAATTTGTTCCTGACTCATGCTTACATACAACACAAGAAGTGTTGGGAGAATTGTGGTTTTTTTGAAGGAGTTTTGTATCTAACCTGTGCAAATAAACAACCTTGGAAAAGTGATGAAGTTTTCGCCTGGTGGTCTGGTAAAACCTGAAGGGAAATATGGTAAGATAAAAAGGGTTATATGTACCTCAAGACAGATCTAGCGAAAATTCACCTTAACCATCTCATTTTTGCAAATAACATAAGTCCTCCTCTCCCACTCGTTCAGGGCATTCTACCGAAATAAAATCAATTATATCAAATGAGTGCAAAGTAAGAGAGGGTATGTAGATAACTCCGTCGGGGTGACTTTGTCAGGGCTATGGACGCTTGTTGGCAGTGGAGCAACACCGTAACAAGTAAATGATGATAACTAAAAGTCTTAGTGCCAGTGAATACTTTACTCGAATCTTGTCAAAAGAGTTCATGGGTCATGGTTACAGGAAACAAAGGTAGAATAAAGGTTGAAGCCCCACAGGCAAGCCCAGTTTTTACCAACCAGGGAATTTCAAATGCAAGGATAAAAGAGACTCTGATAAAAACCAGTTAATTTCTTATCTAGATTTTTCATAAGCTGAGCCCGAGGTAGGAACATATATTCTTCTTTCGCCAAGTAAGTCTCCATTTGTTGAGCTTCAACACACCCTAAAATAAATCCTTATCAAATTTTGTCTCTTTTTGGGTATCACTTGTTTTCTTCATTGTCTGACTCGATTTCATTTTGGGAAATGCTTTGTCTTTGTTTATTATCATGACTCTCATCACCTATTCAGGTTTGTTTGAACTTATGAAACCCCAATACTAAAAGGCCTTAACACCTAAATTAAGAATTGGCAGCCAAACGCTGCACCTAACGTGCTCAGGTTTGGCGTTGGAAAGAATTCAAGTAAGTAAAGGAACCACTCAGAAAACAAAATTCATCGAGCGTCGATATTCATCAGCATTGACAGAAGGCAATTTTGGTTTGCATAAGTTTTTCTCATAAAGGCTCGAGAGATAGTCGATCCCTTCGGCATTGGTAAAATACAAGGAGGAAATACGTTAACAAAAGACGAAAGGAAATCATCGATAATCGATGCCCGAGGCATTTTTATCGGGATCTGGGAAAATATAGAAGGATGAAAACAAACATTTTGACCATGATAATTTATCCCCGGTCACCAATCCCTAATGTGTTTTCAGCATTGATACTTTTCGAGGGTGCCGATCTGAGAGCACTTGGGTAGGTTTATCACCGATCGTTGATCCTTGGAACTTTTCGGCATTGACCAAATAGAATTTATTTTTAGAAAGAATAGCTTAAGGAAAGTCCCAACTCTTATTAATACAAGTGAATTAAGTCATTGGTCTCAAATGCCACATGTATTTACTAGGTAAGAGGGTCGTACGGTCTAGTTTTATCCCTAGTCATTCTTTGTTTCCTAGTTCCTAGTCACACCTCTGAGTCATCTTTGCCACATCATCACTATATGGTAAGATCGATCGACGTCGGAGATTTTGTAGGAGGATATAAACAAAAATGTTCATAAGAATAATCCCGACCCACGATCCACCCACTATCAGAGCGACACGACATGACATTTTCAACATTAGATACGATCACATTTTGGACATTTAAAGAGATAATTAATACCCGATATTCGATTAGTTGCTACCTTGTGCGCCAATTAAAACAACATTTTTGAAATTGTCGGTAGACCAGATCACCACCCACGCCTCCGTCGTCAACCAACAATGAATTTAAGTTCTAACTCCTTTAAGATTCAACAACAGATTTATTGAAATTTCACTCATAACCCGAATTGAATGGCTAATGCGACACGGTAAGAACTTCCCTATTTAAATCTCTTGAACAATTGTGAACACATTCATTCTATGCCTAAGAGAATTCCAGAGCATCCGAAGGAGAAAAACAAGCAACTCAAAGACTGTACTGACCCTCGTAATTATCAAAAACTAGGTTTAACAAGCTTCAGAGGTATGTATCCAAGACTATCAATTCGTTGGTTATAATTTATATGTGTTCATTGGTTATAATTTATATGAAATAACTAGAGACAGGTGAAGGTTCTTCTCCAGGGACCACGAGACAATTAGAGTATGCCCCTAGGGTGAATCCTGTGGTCAAAACAACCAAAAAGAAACTTTTCATCCAGCCTCCGGACTTTGGAGATACATAGGCAAGCACCGAATCCAAGGTAGTGCTCCCACAGTGGGGGTATCTCTTCAATAGGATTAGCAGGGAAGAATACTCAGAGTATATCCCACACAGTGACCTAGACGTAAGGGTGCTCGATGACCAGGTGTTCCCCAACATATGGCGATATTATTTACACATGGTGGCGAGCAAAACCCCCATTTTCCCTTGCATAGAGGTCCCAAAGTGGCTCATCGACCACATGGATGGGAAGAAATTTTTAATCAATGATGAGAATGGCGGGTGCATTAGATTTTTCCTCCCAATAGAGGTCCAAAAATACTACAAGCTCAGGGACCCAGAGGAGCATCTCAACATGGAATTCGTGGTGAAGTTCTATGAATTCCATGATACCATCCGGTTGATGGCCTCATGGTGGAGGGAAGACAAAAAAATCACCAATTGGAGAAATGGATGCTATGGGACAATCAACCTAAGGGAGGCATACATCTATTTGATGGCTCTCATCTATCTGTTATATGGAGAAAAGGATTTCTCCAAGTTTTCGGAAGCATGGATGCCTTTGGCATACATAGTTGCAATCACCGGGAGCAGTTTCAACTAGTCAAAAATAATATCCAAACAACTAAGAATATGTGTGCAGAAGGCTCAGAATTTGAAGGAAGGAGAGGCACCAACTTTCTACATGGCCTCATACCTACTCAATGTCATGTGTGCTAGGAACTTCTTTGCCGGCATGAATCTGAGTTGGCATGTTGCAGAACTCCCGGTCCATGTCTACTTTAGCATGCTATGGGAAAACAGGTACAAGAAATATTATTCCCTCATATGCAATGAATTCATTGCCCATATTTGTTTTATTCTTTTTAAGAAGGAATGCCCAAGGCTATCGGTTGCAGCCAAGAAAATGATAGCCAAGGTAGGCCATTGGTACTTGGACGATCACACAACCTACTTCAGGGTGTTTGGGGCCACTGGAGAACCACATTTCCTACCAGCTTATGTCCCAGCCCAGATCATCGTGGGATAAATTTTTTATCAGACCATCCTACAGGGCTATAATGCCACATTGGTCAAAGACAAGAAACATGCCTTCATACCCTACGGTTTCCATGTGGGGTTCTATCTAGTAAAGGATACTGCTCAAGCCAAACAAGAAGGGTTGAACCAACTTGAAATTAGGTTCCCTACAGGCCAATTCCACAAGCATGATCCTAAAGGCCTAGTCATCCAACATGCATCGCAAGTGTCATACTACTGGACATATGCTCATGATAAGTTTGGGGACAAAGACTTCATAGAGAACGCCCAATACTGGGAAGAGGTGGTGTATAGGATTGTCAACCCAAACATGACTAGGTTCAAGGACATGCGCATATATGAACAAGTGGAAAGAATAGAACAGTCGGCTCAAGTGGCCCTCAGAGAAAGGGAAAAAATTAGAGCGGCGGAGACAACAGAGGTGCAGGGAAGGGGATTGTTCTTGACACTAGAGGCATAGACAAGGGGTATGCTCTTAATGGTAGAGGAACATAGTGTAATTGATCAGCTGCATAATGACTCAGACCTCATAGAGACGACAAGGGTTCTTGCCAACAACCGAATCGAAATCTAGGGAAGACCAAGTGACCAAGAGACGATACAAATTGAAGAAACCATTGGGTCAAATAACCATGAAATTTCAATGCCATAGGTTGGATCACCAGGGAACATTTCAGCTCATCCCAAGATAGCAAGGACATTAGGGAGAGAAGTTACACCAAATCCCCTGTTTGATATAATAACCATCTACGATGATGAGGAGAGCTCAAAGGTGTCCCTGGTCACTCCAGTGAAAATTGCAAAGGAAAGATAACCTAAAAAAGCATCTGCCTTGAGTCTCGATGCTCCAAATCAGAGCAGTTTGTAGAACGAGTATGAGGTGGAAAGTTCCTTGGACACTGATCCAATCGACATACCGAGAATCCAAATGAACATCTCAAGGGATGAGCTAGGACCGGGTGAACAAGGAGAAGGAATTCCACAGCAGGAAATTGACATCTCGACAACCGATTATCAAGTAAGTACCAAGCTTTCCCCTGATTCATCAATTTTTGCCAGTACTTTACCTCTCGATGAGAAACAACCAGAGGCCGAAATTTTGGGACATACATAAGAGGTTCAAGAACCCAATCTTGAATAGATATACATAGTTAGGATCCTGTGAAATAGTCTTACTTGGGGAGAGAAACAAATCCCTGAACCTATGGATGAGGTTATCGATATACAAGCCATCGTCTCTGACCGAAAGAGGAAAGACATCATGAATAGAACCACTAAGAAGAGGATTCTTACTCTGGACAGTTCCATCCTCATCACCACAGAGGAAAAGTTGATCAACACAGAGCATTCTAAGACATCTAAGCTCATCGGCACAGGGATGGAGATCACATATGCCACCCTGGATAGAGAAAGGAAAGATGAAGAGGAGTTGGCCGCTACGCTAAAGGAGTTGGAGCATCTATGCCATTTTGAAAAATACTATCAGGGTTCCAAAGAGGACACGGTTTTCTCAAGAAACGAGTTCCAGGATGCCTATAGTAAATTCATGAGTGAGAGGCACCTTTTCACTGCAGGGATAGCCAATTTCCAAAAAGACACCCTTATGGTGCTGGAATGGTGCTGGAAATGTGCAAGGACATCGAAATATGGTATGAGAAATCCCACCAAGTGGTGGAAAGAATTGATTACATAATCATGGTTCAAAAGGGTTGAGACACCGAAGAGCACGACATTCGGGTACTAAGGGACAACAACGTCGACTGTATAAGGAAGTCGATCGAATACTAGGTGAACATGGCCCAAGAAACTCATCAGGAAATCCAAGAGAAATGGGTCGATTGCGAAAGGAGCTAGACCAAGATCAATCAGGTGATAAGAGACATCGGTCTCCTAGAATTTGATGCACCTGAGGACTTTGTCGACTTGCATGACATAGTCAAACTACATGAAGAACAAGAATCATCGTGGACTGTGGAGATAGAAAATGTGAAAAACATGACGCCAAGTCAAATACAACATTTCATGGAGCACCCCATCAAGGCTCGGACAATGTTATAGCAGTTAAGTGCTAAAGTAGTCAAGTATCGGGCACAAGTAGTGGAAATAAAGGATATCCTTTCGGCCCGAATGGACCAACACAGATTCTCGTATGCCAACACATGTGAGGAACTCTTCGTCAAATGGTCGGAGTATGAGAAGAGTCATCCACTCGAGTGAAACCATTTGATGACTCTTAGAATATTTAGAGATGAAAGAACCATGTGGCGATGTTTTGTCTTAATTAGATTGCACTTTTGATAGTTATTTTTGGTTAATAATTTGTTATAAATAAGAGGATCGACCTGTTAGAAGAGGTCGAAGGTTTTTTAAAAGACCCTCATTTTAGGAATTGTAAAGAACTATTTCTGAACTACCTTAGTTGAGAAGTCATGTTTAGGACTGGAGACAAACTTTTGTTTTTCATCAAAGGCGTGTGTGATTGGATCTATGGAGGAATTACTTCTGAATTTATCTCATGAATGGATGATGTAACGAGTAAGAGTTTCTCAATCTATTGATAAGTTAGTTGTTTCAATGTTTAATAGTTCTTGTCTCTAATGATGGAAAGCAAATCATTGTGTTAATGTGTGATTAATAATTAGAGATAAGGAACTATTTTTCTTTCCATCGTTTATTGCATGTATGTTTTCTTTCGATAAATGTATCTCAGTCAATAATTGAATTACCAACAAGTTAATGTATTCATACTAGGATTGGCATAAGTGTGAAAATCTTTGTCTACATGCTTGAGCACAAGGGTTATCCCGAGCTCAGTCTTCTCCAGTAGTTAAATTTTCCCCCCTTTTACCAGTTGTTTTATACTGGCACACATCCTTTTATCAGACTCATCTAGTAAAAGAAAATACAAAAAAGAGAACATTCAAACTGAAGGAGGAGCTTTCACAAGAAGACATCCTGGCAATCACTACATAAATACCATCGATTAATTGGCCAGATTACAAGATATAGAGAACCATTCCACTATCAAAGCGTTGCATAATCTAATTGGGCCTCGGTGGCGGGTTTGGTTCTTGTTGTTGAGTTAAAGGGATTTAGGACCCCTCAACATGTTCCACATACAACTGGAAATGGCATGACATGTACTATCCATATAGAATATTCTTACCTGCAAATATATCAAAACTCATACCATTATCCATCAAACAAACTTGGGCCCATTTCCCAAACCTTTCTCCAACTTCACATGGCCATAACTCTCTAACCGTTAGGAGTTATGTGACGTTCCACATACTACCAGAAATGGCATGACGTGTACTATCCATATGAAATAGTCTTACTTACAAATATATCAAAACTAATACCATTAGCCATCAAACAAACTTGGTTCCATTACCCAAACATTTGTGCTACTGAAATTTTCTACCAGACTTTCTTCAAGGGTTGACATCAATGACAACCAACCCAAATAATCAACAATATCCCCCTTTGGCATTGATTGAAACACTTTGATGCAATACTGAAGTCATCTAACTCATGCTCCCCCTGTGACCATTGCTCCCCCTAGAACCATGCTTATGTGATCTTTCCCTAAGCCTGCATCTAATAAATCACTCCCCCTTTGTCATCAATGGAAAATGTATCTTTCCATCTAGGGCTGCTCCCCCTAATTGAATTGTCCATGGGGATACTCCCCCTGACTGAAATCTTCCTGAAACTAATCTCCCAACCTAAACTATCCTCTTTATAGTTCTTCCTCATGTAGATCTAAGACATATAAGATAAGCATTCAAAAGAATTCAATTTTGATACAGACCCCCCTTCTCTCCAAAGGGCTGCGTGACCTCTTGATCTAGGATCTTCACAAGACTAAACCGGAAAAGTTCTTCAGGTATTCCTTAACCCTCTGGAACAATTCACTTAGGCCCATTTTTCCTTTAGCGTAGTTCATATGACACCCACGATATCTTCTAAGCACTCTTTATGTTTTGCTTAGATTTCGGGTGCTATCTCCCCCATACTAACCCCTCTCTGCATATGACCTCGAGTTGCGACCCTAGGCTTAACTCCTTAAGTGCTTCGAGCTTCGGATGTTTTGATTGCAACCTATGCCAATTCTTTCTAATTATGAACCAAAAATTCCTCTGAACGAGATCTACAGCTCTCATCGTTCAAACAATCAATGGTCGTGATCCCTTCGGACTCTAGCTTTTGGGAGTCTTCTCTTTTCCAACCTTTTCTTCTCCCGATTCGTGAATCCCGACTTTCCTCTAGACGATCAAAGGTCCTTATCTCTTATGCAACCAATGGTTAAGATCTATTTTGGACTTTAAGTCTTTGTGACTTCATGAGTCTTGAATATTCAAAGATCTGAACCCTTCTCTAACTGACAAGTGTCCACTGAATGGACAACTGAGATCTGTCGAGCGATGAACGGATCAGACCTGTCCAAGGGCTTCAGAACTTTTTTATCTTTGTAGTACCTCCCTTTTAATATTCTGGAGTTCTGAACTCCAAAACGCGTAGATCTCTGCCATGTGTCCATACAATCAACGGCTAGGATCTCTTCACGACTTCGTGCTTCATAATTTTTCACCTCTCTACAGTTCAAAAATTCTGACTTGCGAATTTCTGAAGGATCCTTTCAACTAACCAGTGCATGAATTCTCTAATATCTAATGGTATGGAGTGATTTAGCTCCTCTTGGGTGAATCTTGATAGTTTTATCTTCCTTCGGCTACTTTGAATCTCTGCGCTCCACCTTTGAACGCTTCAACTCTTCAAGACTTAGAAAAATTTCTAAGTCGCCTCCTCTTGATGTTTGGAACAACTACTCCTCCTGATTTTTGTTCCCATGAGGTAACTTAAATCCTCTACTCCTCGTCTAAACACTGTGATCCTCAAGACTTTAAGAACCTTCAAAGTCGTATAGGCTTCGATGTCATGTCCACTATTTCTTCTGAGATTGAGACTTTGAAACAAGTCTTGCTTTGACGCTTAATTTCGCTCTCCCTTCTGAGCATATGGAACTTCTGAAAGGAATATTCTCTCTGGATAACTCCCTTTATCCTATGCAATGCACACCTTGCAGAGAAAACATAGTATCCAATAACTCCGGTTGTGCTATCTCCTGCACAGATTTTCCTTCAAGGAATTCAACAACCTTGAGGCTTCTTTCTTGAGTTTATGATTCTTCTGGTGTGCCCTCATGGAACGTTCTTCCTTAACCCAAACTATAATTCATATGTGCACTCCTTGCACTGTCTCACAGAGTTTAAAGACTCTATTGTGCACTCCTTTCACATCTTAAAAGAACCTAAAAATAACTCAACAACTCTCAAATATTAAGAAGTCTATCTTAATCCTACAGATGATAACTAACATGTACATCTACAACATATATCGACATACATATATCATTCAAAGAACACAAATAACATAAATAGACATCATATGCAGGAAAACCTTATTTTCTTTGTATTAAGATCAATGTTTATTTACAACTGTGTACAAGACTGGACTATTACAGAGTCTTAGTTCCTTCTCCTACTCTTATCTTGAACTTCTAAAAAACCTTCTTCTCTATTGCTATTCTAACACTTCATTTTAACCCCTAACTCTGGTCTCTTCTTTCTTTTTACAAGAAGGATCCTTGAGCTTATCCTGTCCACCGCCTTAGTGCTATCACTGTCTCAGTTAAGACACCTTATCCCTATGACTCATTACATTGAACAAAGATCCAGACTTGACTCAGATCTAGACCTTCTTACAGTTGCTCATTTTGATGAACCCATCCACACTTGTCCAAAGGCATGGATTTGGGTTTTATCAATCTTACACATAAATTTACATAATTTTATATTTTGAATTTTGAAAATGTGAAGGTCGGTGCCTCTCTCTATCTCCAAATGTGTGCTAATGTGTTGACTTGTTGGCACATATGTCAAGGTGTAAATATGCTCCTGCATCATACTCCACTGTTGTGAAAAATTCATGAGCTCCTGCTCATCTTCTCTCCAGCTCTATTGAAATCCACCTGGATCCCAAACCTTCCCTTGGAGTTGTCTACTTGCTCCTCTGCTTTGTTGCTGCTCCTTCTTCTTCTTCCTTGACACTATGGACGGTTCTCCTTTGTTCAACTTCCCCTTGCTGACTGCTTCTTGTGCTGACCTCAACACCAACCTCCTGATTTGTTCAATCACCATGTCCAGCTGCTCTACTGGTTGACTCCTTCCTTCATGTAGATTATTTTTTTGCATCTCCTCCTTATGTTGATGAAAGGACAGATTATATTAACCTCTCACGTTGTCTTCTTTTCCTATAATATTAACTTGCCATTCTGCTATAGATTTCAGTTCTGCAGTTTCCTCACTGACATGTTGTTCAGCCATCTCCCTAGACAAATTATTTTCTGTCAACTTCTCTTGTGTTGATTCAGTTCCAATTTCTTCCAACTTCTTCTCATGTTGGTATGCTCCTCCATGTATTTCCAACTTAGCCTATTGGATATGCATGCTTTGCACTATCACTCTTCTCTTCAGAGCTTTCGGTTCTTCACACATATCAGTAAAACCCATGCTGCCTACTTCCTCTTATGTTGTAGACTCCATTGCTGCAGTCATCTCCTGTTCATCTTCCTGGATGAAAATTTTGAGCCATTCCTTAGAATTTTATTCTTCTTCTGTTGGGATAGACTTCAATATCTTCTCATTCTCCTCTTCTTTGACATTTCTTGTTGGTTTTCCTTCTATTGTTTCACCTGCAACACATGATCTGGCATCAACTTGGTTGTTTGGAATGAATATCTGAATTCCCTCAATGATCAAAATACACCTCTGATCCTCCTCCTGGATAGGGGAAATATGTAACTTCCCATCATATTCATTCATATGTCTTACAACCCCACACAAATATTCTTCCATCAGCACTCCTTGCTGATATGAACTCTCAGCTAAGTTCATCTCTTTTTCCTGGCCCACCTGGCAATCTGGGACTTCTCCTTTTCTCTCCTGGAAGTCTATGAAATCAACTGATCTCATCTCATTTCCCTCCCGGAAATATGAACTTTCTCTTCTTCTCTTCTGGAAATCTATGAGATCTCCAAATAATCTCATCTCATCGCCCACCTGGCAATCTGAGAGTCCATCACTTCCCATCCAACATTCCATGAGATCTCTATCTAATCTCTCCTCCTCATCATCACTAAGTATTTTTCCAAATTCTGGCTCACATATGTGAATCACTTTTCTTCCTGTGTTACTGAGGTTTTCATCATGCCTCAACCACCTTCTCAACATTTTTTGTTACCTTCTAGCCATCAAATTCTAGACAGGCCACTTAGATTTCCTCTTCAAAGGCCATTCATATGTCTAGTGTACCTTTGCATCCTGCTCCATCTTCAATGCTAGCCTCTCCATTTTTTCTCTTATTTCTGTGAGCTCTTTATCTATCTCAACTTTTCTTTTATACTGGTGATCCTTGTCTTGACCACCTCTATGGAATTCAATATAAATTTTCCACCCTCTACTCTTAGCTCACCTAGATGTCCACCATTTACTACACACCTTACAAGAAATCATACACAGAGCATCAATACTTTGTCTCCGTCTTCACCTACTATTTACAGGAAATTTAAGCTTCTGACACTATTCAATGTTATCATATTATATTCTTCATATCCTCTCTTCTTTACCTATTGTCTGCAAGAAAAATATCATCTCTGATACCACTTAATGGTATCAAACTATATTCTTTCACCTTCTCAACTTTGGTTATGATCTGCAGACAAATTTTTAGGCTCTGATACCACTTGATGGTATCATAGTATTTTCTTTGTCAGCTCTGATACCACTTGATGTAGACCCCCCTTCTCTCCAAAGGGATGTGTGACCTCCTAGTCTAGGATCTTCATAGTACTGAACTGGAATAGTTCTTCAGGTCTTCCTTAACCCTATGGAACAATTCACTTAGGCCCATTTTTCCTTTAGCTCAGGTCATATGACACCCTTGATCTCTTCTAAGCACTCTTTCTAATTATCTTAGATTTTGGGTGCCATATCCTCCATAATATCCCCTCTCTGCATATGGCCCTGGGTTGTGACCCTAGGCTTGACTCCTTAAGTGCTTCAGGCTTCAGACGTTTTGTTGCAGCCTCTGCCAATTCTTCTGAATTTAGAACCGCGGATTCCTCTGAACGAGATCTACTGCTCTCATCGTTCAAACAGTCAATGGTCATACTCCCTTTGGAATATGACTTTCAGGAGTCTTCTCTTTTCCAACCTTTCCTTCTCCTGACTCATGAATCTCTACTTTCCTCTAGATGATAAACAATCCTTATCTCTTTTGCAACCAACGGTTAAGATTTGTTTCAGACTTCCAGGCTTCACAACTTCACAAGTCTTGACTCTTCAAACATCCAAAACCTTCTTCGACTGAAAAGTGTCCAATAAATGGACAGCCCAGATTCGTCGAGCGACAAATGGCTTAGACCTATCCAAGGGATTTGAACCTTTGCTATCTTTGTAGTACCTCCCTTTTAAACTTTCGAAGTTTCGAAATCTGAAACGCACAGATCTCTGCCACATGTCAATGTGATCAATAGCTAGGATCTCTTCGCGGCTTCGTGCTTCGAAAGTTTTCACCTCTCCACACTTCAAACCTTCCGACTTGCAAATTTCCGAAGGATCCTCGCAAATAACCAGTGCGCAACTTCTCCAAGATCTAACAATACAGAGTGATTTGGCTCCTCCTCGAAGAATCTTGATCACTTTATCTTCCTTCAGTTACTTTGAATCTTTGCGCTCCACCTTTTAACGCTTCAACTCTTCAAGACTTAGAAAATTTTCTAAGTGGACTCCTCTCAAATATTGGAACCACTACTCCTCCAGAGATTGTTTCTCGTGAGTTAACTTAAATCCTCGACTCCTCCTTTGAACACTATGATCCTTGAGACTTTAAGAACCTTTGAAGTCTTATAGGCTTCGGCGTCTTGTCCATTATTTCTTCTAAGCTTGAGACTTTGAAACAAGTCTTGTTTTGACACTTAATTTCTCTCTCCCTTCTAAGCTTATGGAACTTATGAAAGGAAATTTCTCTCTGGCTAACTCCTTGTATCCTACGTAATGCACACCTTGCAGAGAAAACATATTATTCAGTAACTTTGGTTGTGCTATCTCCTGCAAAGATTTTCCTTCAAGTTATTCAACAACCTTGAGGCTTATTTCTTGAGTTTATGATTCTTCTGGTGTGCCGTCCTAACACATTCTTCCTGAACCCAAACTAGAATTCATATGTGCACTCTTTACATCGGCTCACAGAGTTTCAAGACTCTATTGTGCACTCCTTGCATAGGCTAAAATAACCTAGAAATAACTCAACAACTGTCAAATATTAAGAAGTATATCTTAATTCTACAGATCAGAACTAACATGTACATCTACAACATATATCAACATTTAGATATCATTCAAAGAACAAAAATAACATAAATAGACATCATATGCAGGAAAAACTATTTTTCTTTTTATTAAGATCAATGTCTATTTACAACTGTGTACAAGACTGGACTATTACAGAGTCTCAGTTCCTTCTCCTACTCCTATCCTAAACTTCTAAAAAACCTTCTTCTCTCTCGCTACTCTATCACTATTCTAACACTTCATTCTAACCCTAACTTTGGTCTCTTCTTTATTTTTACAAGAGGTCTCCTCGAGCTTATCCTCTCCACTTCCTTAGTGCTATCATCGTCTCAGTTAAGACGCCTTATCCATATCACTCATTACATTGAATAAAGATCCAAACCTAGCTTATATCTAGACCTTCTTCTAGTCAATCATTTCGATGAACCCATCCACACCTTTCCAAAGGCATGGCTTTGGCTTTTATCAATCTTACACATAAATTTACATAATTTTATATTTCAAATTTTGAAAATGGGAAGGTCAGTGCCTCTCCCTATATCCAAATGCTTGTTGATGTGTTGACTTGTTGGGGCATCTGTCAAGGTGGAAATATGCTCCTACATCAATTTTGGAGTAGAAATTACTCCGAGTCTCTGGAAAAGATACTCGAAGGATTCTCTTGGAAGTGGTTTTGTAAATATGTCTGCCACTTGTTCTTTTGTTCCCACATATTCAAATCTCATGTTGTTCTCTGCAACTTGTTCCCGTAGAAAGTGATACTTTGTTGGAATGTTCTTCGTCTTGGATTGCATCACCAAGTTTTTTTGAGATATTGATGGCACTTGTATTATCACAATAGATTGGAATGGGATCGTCATACTCAACCTGTATATATGTCCGATTTTGTTTCATCCATAGAACCTATGTACAACATGTTTTTGTTGCAATATACTCTGCCTTGACAGTAGAAAAGGATATTGGTGATTGTTTCTTGCTTAACCATGATACTAAACACTCACCCAAGTAGAACGCTTCTTCATTGGTGCTTCGTCGGTCATCAATCAAACATACCCAATCTACATCTATGTAGGCAATAAGTGATAGATCCTTTCCTTTTAGATACTATAATCCAAACTCGTATGTTCCTTTGAGATATCTGAAAATCCTCTTTACTACTAATACATGTGATTCCTTTGGTGCTGCTTGAAATCCTGCCACCTGTCCAACTGCCTGCATTAATTCTCGTCTAGACGTTGTCACATATAGTAAGCTACCAATTATTGACTTTTATTGCCTCTGTTATGTATACTTTGAATCATCATCTTTGCTCAACTTGCAACTGGTTTTCATAGGAGTGGTAACTGGTTTTCAATCTTCAATTCTGAACTTCTTTAGCATTTCTCTGATATACTTAGTTTGAGAAATACAAATTCCTTGGTTTCTTTGACGTATTTGAAGACCCAGAAAGAAGGATAGTTCTCAAAGTAATGACATTTAAAATTCATTCTTCATATCCTTTGCAAATTTCTGGCTTAACCAGTCATCATTGCTTCCAAAAATAATATCATCAACATAAACTTCAATTAATAAAATAATGTCTTGAGTTACCTTGATGTAGAGGTAGCTTTCTGCACTTCCTTTTCTGAACCCTGACTGTTGTAGATATTTATCCAATCTAGAGTACTTCTAATGGGTAAATCGGTAGATGCGGACATGAACTAATCCCCCTAGATCCACCTCCTAGATCCACCTGGATCTAGAACAAAACAAGACGAAACACGATGCTTTCCCTAGGTTTCAATCATTGATTTTAACTACCAAAGAAGGAATAGATAGCATACCTTATGAATCACTTCCTTATGTATTTTATAATATTGCCTTACTCCAATGTTCTTATGAGATTAGATCTACAACAGAACAAATTAACCAACGTGAAAGCAGCAATAGTGAAATTCAATGACAACCTAAACATGTGATCAAGGAGTCATGTAATAAAATATCAATCATTTTATGGGAAAGAGACATGCCACCGTAATATATTAATGAAAGGCAGAAGATACAACCAAATCGCCTTGATGTCGCAAGTTCCCTTTCAGTGGCCCTTTGTTCTAACACACACATACATCTGTTCCTACATTTACATGAAGATTTCTCTCAAAATATTGATGGATGAATGGTGACCTCAAGCATCACTTGAAATAGGATTCTTCACACAGTCTTCAGCCTATTCTTTCTTCAGTCTCTATGCTTCTTTATTCTTGTACCTCTAACCTTTTCCATGAGAAGCCTATCATTATATAGGAGAAGTTGAAGTGGTTAAAGAGATGAATATGATCCCATCAAATTAGAGAAGTCAATAGGATCGTAACCATACGGACGCCACCTCATATTTCCAGAAGATTCCACTTCTAGAAGCTGTTAGAACTTCTTTCCTCTTTTAGTTTTAAAGTGTTGCCGCAACTTGCCTATATAGCAGCCTACAAAAATCCCGCAGGCTAGCTATAGTGTAGCATGCGGAAATTAGGGATTTCCGCACGCTGTAAAAGGAGAAGCCTGCGACGGCCTTCCAAAATTTCATCTTGCAAGGGGGGAAAGAGATTGCTTTTCTTAGGCAAAAGACTATATTGGGAACCTGAACACATGTTTATGTAATCATCATCAGGGTGACCAAAATAATCTGTAATAGAATGCCACCCAAAGAATGATGTTGGAACTCGAGATAGCCGAAATACTTTGTAAAATAAGTGTGTATGTGTCAGTAACTAGGGTCTCACCAATCAGGAACTTGCGAACAATCAAGCATATGTACAATATCACACCATGTCTGAAGCAGGCATTCCCATGTTCAAACCATAAATGATTGAAATCATAAATGTAGGCAATGGCCACCAATTATACAACATGGATCCATGTCAACAAATTCTGCATAGCCACTAGGAATACACTGTGGATCCATGCATCGAAAACTCAAGAACGAACATAGCCAGGAGACATACAAGGTGGATATATGTGTCAAAACAAATCACAAATACTCCTTTGCAACTTGGACCAAAAATGTTTAAGTCCAGGGTTTTCAATCCATCGTTCATTAGTACAATTCTAGTCACGCGATTATATATGTTGAAGTCGAACGTGAATATAAACCACTTGATTACCAGTCATTGATGAAAATTGTTAACAAGTGCGAGGGGAATCACCAATGATGTCAATGACCACCAAGGTACTCCAGTACAATCCAACAAGTGTGAATAAATGAGTTGAATTCGAACACCTGACATAATCTCTCAATCAGGGATCAATGATGTGAATCCATTGTCGAAAGCGAAGAAACATGCCATTGAGGCATGCAGGCTATAAGGTACTAAATAATTTCTAAGTATTTTTCTTGGATAATGAGCTGAAGTCGACAGGAAAAGACTCGTCACAGGAGGGCCATGATGTATCCCCCATCAATGACACGAAATGAGTAACATATTTAGGGTAGAGAAAAATACATATGTGATTTGGGACTGACACAGGGAAGGCCAACATGGTAAGAATGGACAATTGCAGATGGCTGACTTTATAGAAGGTTCCGGTTGAGCTTCTCTTGAACATATGAATGACACGACAATGATCTTGGCAGTATTGACTCAAAGATGACCCAAGATATGAACTTGCAGAAGTAAGACAAGAGACAAACAAAGTACCCAAACCAGATTCAAACAAAGAAGAGGGGTGTCAAGTTCAAGAGCGACGCTTACGGACATTAATATAGACACAGAGTCACATTCCTTTCCCAAATTTCCCCCCACCATTTCTGGTGAGTACCTCTTTATTTTTACGCAAGCTTGAGGAGGATAACATATGCTTGTCAATTTAAGATCATCCTTCGGATGAGTCCCGCGGAGTATATTTAACGAACCGTAAGAAGGAGTGGTTTGGTCCTATATGGGTCTATCGATGTTTGTTTAACGAGTCCAAAGATAGAAAAATTGAAGGTTTTTCATGTTTATAGAGTCTAGAAAAACACTTGAAAGAGAACTCTTTGAGTTCCTTTTTCGTAAAATAGTTCGACAGGACTGAAAAAGTGATAAACTATCGCCCATCAAATGTTTTCTTCAAATACTTTTAGGAGCGTGAAAAGAACAAGTTTGCTCGGTAATCTTTTTGTTTTTAGGGAGCATGAAAAGAGCTTAAAGAGTTCTCCACAGGTTTCGTTGTTTTCATGTTACTATAATGAGTATGAAAAGATGACAAAAGTATACTCAGTTGCATTCTCATTGATTTTCAAGCCCGAGAACGAACAAAGACCGTGCTCAAGGTTTTTCTGAAAAACCCTAAAAAGTAATTGTACATGCGACAAAAATAGAATAAATCACAAAAACTTTCCATAGTTCATTGTCCAAGGTCCTAAATTTCTTCCTTCAAGGAACAAAATAGTTACAAGACCTTTAGAGTTAATGGGTTTGTGACTAAAATGTATTCATATAAAACAAAATATTAGAAAAAATGATAAAAAATAAATAAATAGAAGCAAAAAGTCTTTTTCACCATTTTATTTTCACTTGGTCAAAAACTTACCAAAAACCCTTGTTTTTTACCTCAACTTTGACGACGGGTTGCGGAGGCCAAAGGGGATCATTCAAAAAATGGATTGTGTAAAAGAGGTAAGCATCTCATATTCTATCTTTTCAATAGATTAATTTTTGTTTTTGATGGTAAAAAATCAAGATTTTTTGATGATTTTGGACTGTTAGTCGTGTGTTGGGGCTGCCCCGAGTGGCCTATAACGGGCCCTGCAGAAATCAACGATTTCCACAGGTGCGTTATAGGGCGCTCGCGGAAATTCTGCACTATACTTGAAGTTTGATCGTGGCGGCCGGAAAACTAAAATGAAAAGTGACCATTGACTCAACAAAAATCCCAAAAAATGTTGAAAAGGTGTGTTGAAGATCTTCTCTGTTTCCATGCAGGTGTTTGCTTGCAAAGATGTTGGAATGGCAAGAGCATGGGCATGAAGAATATGATATCATGGATTTAAATGATCCGAGGACCGTGAATTCCCTTCGGCAATGTGGTCTATTAAAATTCTTCAAAGTTGAGGGCATGAGAGCCCAACGAAGATTACTAGAATATCTGATTCATATGTGGGATTCAGACCAACAAGTGTTCCATGTGGGTGTTCATGTCCTCTCTTTGAATATTGAGGATATTTATTTCCTAATCAGGTTTTCACATCATGGGGCATGCGTGACTTTGATGGGTGGTCAAGGTGGTGGATTTCCCATGAGTGAGTACATTCGTCGGCATTGTGAACCTGATGCCGAAAGACGTAAAGGAAAAGTAGCAATCCAAGGTGTGAGACATTTGACCCTCAGAACCATCCTTTTTACTATTGAACGAATGGCAGGGAGTGATTTTCCACACATGGCACTCCAAAGCTACTTTCAATATGCTATTGAATGCTTGGAGCCTCGAGTATTCAATTGGCGTGACGGTGTATTACGCAGCATGAAAACTCAACTCACGAAAATCAAGAATGGGGACCTAAAACAGTTCGGTTATGGGTCCATTTTAGTATCTTTCTTCCTAGAAAGAGTTCCACACCTGCACTTGCAAGTGGAATGGGGAATATCAGCCCTGAGAGACCCATGAATGAAAAGATGGTGTGACCTGATGAAACGGCATGTGGCGGGCCAGATTGTGAAGTATGACGATGCATTCTTCAATTGGTTAGGACCGCAAATCCTGATGATTGATGGTTATGCTTATGCCGGTCTATACTTTCAGAGTGATCTAGATTTGGTTCTCCCTGAGGGATCTCGGTGGGGAGATCTAGGTAAGAAATACATTTGTTTTTTACAATGTTTTTATAAGTTTTAAAATATTTAATGTTTTTGTGTTTCTGATCAAAAGACTAATAAAAAAATTTTGATCATGTAGATGTAGGGCCACATTAACCCCCAGTCTCTTCTCCTATTCAAAGGTGAGGAGAGGCACACGTAGTAGCTAGATGGGATGTCGAGGATTATGATGTGATAGTGAAGAACCTGGAAGGCTTGATAGCAGACATCCCTAATATATCCATCGAGGAGATCCTGGTGCATTATCAACACCATACTGTAGGCATATCTGGCTCACTTAGTCAGTTACTATGTAGGGTAGCGAGAGAAGTAGTATGCTATCACGAGAGGCATCCATGATGCCATTTTGTAGGGGCCATGGGCTCTATATTTTGATATTTTGATCTTCGGATGAAAACTCTTTTTGTAAACATTATATC
>JASDQU010013852.1:1398-25896 GCA_032191745.1 Picea mariana | reverse complement strand
ATATATATACACATGAGTCTTTTACCGGTTTACTCTTCTTTTTGTACAATATGCGAAATGTGATTAGAATTACAAATGTCTCAAATGTATGTCTAATACATAATTAGCTAGAGCATCAGTTAATGTATTTAGACATCTAGGAATGTGTTGATATTCAATATAATCGAAATGACGTTCCAAGAGGTGGATTCGTAAATATACATGTAATAGAGTATGTCTTCGGATAGTATAGACATTGTTTAATTGTAGTACTACTAGTTGCGAATCAAGTCGTATAATGAAGCGACAAATCCTAAGAGAAATAGCACTAGTCAATAATTCGATGATTGTGCTACACTCTGCAATATTATTGGTCTCTCGACCGAGACAAACACCTTCTAGACAAATAAGTTTGTTTGAGGGTGCATAGATTGCCCAAGCAGCAGAAGCTAAATTCTGGGTACTATGGTTAGCACCATTGGCGAAGCCAATATAAGGTAGCGAAAACACCGACATCTGGAGACCAAACACAATGCAGGGTAAGTAGCCAGGGGTAATATTCAAATAGCATAAACACACTAAAGTAACACACAAGAGTATGATACAGTAAAAATACAAGTGCTTATGCAGAGATAGGCTAAGTGTAGTACTTCTTCAAGTAAAGCCCATTTCTGGGTTCACTCAAAGGAATGCCATTGTAGTCTGCTAACTCATATGCTCCCTTCTCCAATACTCTTTTAACAATATAAGGGCCTTGCCACATAGCCTCAAATTTTTCATCTCTTAGAAAATCATGATCTTGTTCATAGGGGAGAACTAAAACACCTTCAGAAAACACATGTGGCTTGACATGTTTGTCGTGTTGGGATTTTACACGTTTCTTCTAGGTTTCAATAGCTAGGGTGGCATCGCGATGGGATTCATCCAATTTCATGAGATACAACAGACATTCCTCCTCAGCAGAGGTGTTTGGGAGAAGTTTGACAGCTATTTTTAACGATGGAAATTCACATTCAATCGGTAGAACAACTTCTAAACCATACACTAATTGGAAGGGTGTGGATGACTTCATGGATATCCGATAGGCCCACAATGCTGAGAACAACATCGCGTGCCAACTACTTTTGTGAATTCTGATAATTCGTCAAAGCATAGTAATAAGTACTTTGTTTATTTCTTCGACTTGGCCATTGGCTTGTGGATAGTAGGGGGTTGAGTTTTCATGTAGAAGACCCAACTTTTCTGCAATCTTAAACATCATAAAGTTTCGGAAATAGCTACCATGATCGGTGACGATAGCTTGTGGGATTCCAAATCGTGTAATAATGTGATTGAAGATGAATATGGATGTAGTTTTTCCCGTGTTGTCGAATGTAGGCATCGCCTCGGCCCATTTCATGAAATAATATATGGCTACAATAATGTACCCATGCCCCCCGGCCGAGTGAGGGTTACATGTCATGAAATCGATGCCCCATTTAGTGAAGGGTCCAATGGAAGCTATAGGATGTAAGGGAGCGGGGTGAGATCTTATTTTGTTGTTGTATGTTTGGAAAACGTGGCATTTTTGGATGGCAATAATACAATCTTTGAATAAAGAAGGCCAAAAATATCCATCTCGTAAGATCTTTTGGGCAATAGCATACCCAGACATGTGGCCACCACATGCTCCAGAATGGAAGTCATTCAAATCTTTCTCAGCCTCATCATAAGTGAGACATCGTCAAAAAAATGGAGTCAACTCCACGGCGATAAAAAGTATCACCGAGGATGATATACCGGTGGGCTTGGTAATGTATGCGACAACGGTCAGTACTAGACAAATCGGGCTAGAAAGTCTGAGTCTGGGGATATATAATGATAACTCCATACCAAAGGTCATCAGAACTGATCAGAAAAAGGAATTCATTAGGTAATGAATCCTCTGCTACATTTTCCATCTCAGAACAAGGAAGGTCACATATCAATTCGGAAAACACCAAGGATTTCTTAGACTTAGCACGTTCAAACTCTAAGTCAAACTCCTGGAGTATCACAATCCATTTGGATTATTTTCCCCCTAGAAAATGGCATGTAAGGATGTGTTGCATAGGGTTGCAATCGAAAATCATGGTGGTCTTGCATAAAAGGATATAGTGTCGGAAACGTTGGATAACTTGAACAACTGCCAAGGCTAGTTTTTCAACATGTAAATACTTGGCTTCAGTAGTCGTGAGAATCCGACTCAAATAATAAATGACATGTTCGTCGTGAGAATTGTCCTCTTGGACCATAACCATAGCAATGGTCGAATCCGAAGCAGTGAGATAAAGGAAATAAGCTCGACTATAATTGGGCGGGAAAAGTAGTGGGGTACAAGTTAAAGCCAATTTCAAAGCTTTGAAGGCTTTGTTGGCAGTGGTGTCCCATACGAATTCAAAGCCTTTCTTTAATAGTCGAGTAAATCCGAGTGTTAACTCAATGTAGTTTGGGATAAAACAACATAGAAAGTTCGCCTTCCCTTGCAAACTTTGTAGCTGGCGAAGTGAAGGAGGAGGGAGATTGAGAATCACCTCAACCTTCAAAGGATATAAACTGATCCCTTGATGTGACACAATAAAGCCTAAGAGTCAGTCGGACTCCACACAAAAGACACATTTGTGTGGGTTTAATCGTATATTATAGCTCGGAGATGGGTCGAATGATCAGTACGATGCATGGAATTTGCTGGTAGGTCATCTAAATATGGCTATACAACGTGCTTAATATCATGGAAAGCATAAGACATAGCACATTGAAACATGGCACCAATTTTCTTTAAATCGAAGGGCAGTTTCCGGTAGGCAAAAGTGCGCCAAGGACAAATAAAAGCGGTTTTGTGTTGATCTGCGGGTAAGATGTTGATCTGATTATATCTGGAGAAACTGTCCATCAAAGAGAATATTTCACTCCCGGCACAATCGACAACAATCTGGTCAACAAAGGGGGTGGGAAAGTTGTCTTTAGGACAAGCTTTATTAATGTCCCTATAATCAACACAGACATGGATCGTACCTTGTTTCTTGTTAATCGGAACTAGATTGGATACCCAATCAGTTAAAGCCATAGGATAAATAAAGCCAACTTTAAAAAAAAATTCGACTTCAAGCTTGATAGTAGTTGCTTTGCGCGGGTGGACCGAGCGAATTCTTTGCCAGACGGGTTTAGAGCCCGAGTATGTATTGATTTCATGTACAACAATATCGAGGTCAATACCATGCATCTCTTCATAGCTCCATTCGAAGATGTCACGAAACTCTTGAAAAAGGGATTTATATGTGACAACTTCAGCAGTGGAACACGAAGCTCTGATGTGCAGATTTTCAACAACTCTAGGTTTGATAGAGATGTCGACGGGGATGGTGGGTGAAATGTTGCTTAAGTTCCCCTCGTATAACACATCGTGTGTAGAGTCAGGAACCGAAGTAATAATAACAACGGTCGGTGGGGTTGAGATCTATTGGTAACTATCGAGGGTGTGTTGTTCCAGGAAGAGAATGGAACGATGATGTCCATCATCCCAAGGAGTGTCCTACATAGACATAACCGAAATAATCATCTCATCTATGGGAAAAATCACATGAAAAGGATCAGGAGATGAATTTCCAAGAGAAGGGGTAGAGGGGGATGCCGATTGAATGGTTTGATAGGCGGATTCAATCGGACTTAAATTTATTTGGTCACCATAGTGTGAATAATCACCGAGTTTGGGTACTAGCCATGGGTGAGAAGATGAATGGGTTTCACAAACGATGGTTGAAATCATGTTGATAGAGGCAACCAGAGGTGGTGGAATGTTGGGTGGTGGGATTGGGAATGTACCCATTAGAGTGGAATATTTTAGTAGACCCACGCCGACATTCTCGTATCCAGGGGGTGTCTTTTCAATTAAAGTTATGTTGCCAGTACATGTGTCAAATTTAAAGAAGGCTAGTTGGTATACCTTAACTACCTTTCCTTGATGTGGAAAATGCATGATCCGAAAAAGAGTAGACACAACTGCACGCATAGAATAGATCTAGCTATGACCAAGTATAAGGTTGTAATCAAGAGGTGCATCAAAGACATCAACTTCAATGTTGACCATTTTTCCTTCTAACGTAATAGGCAATGAAGGGAGGACACCGTAGGGCTTAAATATAGAGCCATTAAAGGCCTTGAGCATGTTGTGTGATTCAGTTAAGGAAGGAGAGCCAATGGCTTTCCAGCAGGCAATAGACATGACACACGTCGAGGCACCCTCATCAATAACTGTTCTACAAATGTTCTTGTTGGAGACAACAACTTGTATTTGAAATGCGAGCTGAGGGGGTAACCTTGGAAGGTGATCTTCCAAGTCAAAGATTATTAAATTTGTATCTGAAGGTTCAATTCCACCGATAGCTTCCAACAGTGCCTTCCGTTGTGTAGGAAAACTCTGAAGGACTTCGAGGGCTGACATCACAGACGTTTCTTGTGAGAGATCTTCTACTATACTATAGTTTTGGGCAACACACACATGAGGATTGAAAGCAGACTTTCGAACCACACCCTTAGGAGGAGGGTGAAGGACTATATCGGGGTTCGGTCATTCAAGATGAAGAGGACCATTGGAAGGTGGAGCTGAGGGATATTTTTGAACCAACGAAGGTGGTATATCATCAACTTTCTCCTTGGAGGAAGGGTAATCTTTGGCATGAGTGGTAAGTGTGATGTCATTCTTCTTTGAATCACCTTTACACATAAGTACATAGGAGGTGGTGGAGGAAGAAGATTGATCATGGATGACCAATTGAGCCTATTTTTGAGAAGGGAAGGGTTGAGACAAGACAACAGAGGTAGGAGGTTTTTGGGTCCCTTGGAGGAACTTTGTGACCTCAGCACATCTCAGGCAATCCTTAGTGTAGCGATCATCACCACAGATAAGACAAGGATAGCGAGGTTTTCATTTATCCTTATCTTCAGCAGGTTGTGTCTTGGTCTTATTGGATTGCGGCTTGTTATTCTTATCCTCCTTATTCCTACCCTTCCCTTCTTTAGATTTTTCTTACTAGTAGGAGTCGATTGAACGTCATTCACTTCCGAAGTTTTACCGGTGGGAGGGGCGGGTGTCGGAGCAGTTTGAGAATTAGAAGCATGGGATTTGGGTGTGGTGTGAGAGGTTTGTGCAGACTAAGGTTGATTATGGAAAGTACCTATCACACCATCAATGGCATGAGAAGCATCTAGGGTCGTTGAGGTGGTCGTGGTAGAAGGACGAGGTGCATCAGAGAGAAAATCATAAAGAATACCTGTTTGTGAATAAACGAGATCGAGATACTGGGCATGGCTGATCACCTATTCTTCTATGATGACTCCACCCATAGAAATGTCTTTATATATGTCATTCACGAAAGATTTCTTGAACCATTCTACCAATAACTAATTGGGAAGATCGATTTTGATTAGATATCATCTTCGTCTCCACTCATGAATGTGATCAGAGATATGAGTGGATTTACTTTGCTTGAAAGAACTCAAAATATTGGTTCTCGTTTCATAGCAGATTGGTATTGAAATCGGTGAAGAAACCTCGTGGTAATTCTATATACCACTTCGTAGCTGAACCTGTGAGATTTTTCTAAAAAAGACGTAATCGAATGGAGTCATCCATCAAAGAGTTGGATGAACACCAAAGGTGTAAAGTCATTACATGATTGTTTGGGTCCTCTCCTAGTTTACCATCAAACTTAGGAATGTCGGATGGGAGTTTGGTTGGTATGACAGGCCAATGAGGAGAGTGACGGATAGGGTCATTCAAAATTATAGACATATCGGGGAGATCCAAAGTGGCCAAAAAGGGTAACTGTCTATTCACATGAGGATATTGGTGACTTTGGGGAGGAATTCCCGTCGGTATACCAGTAGGACCGTAAGCATTTTTCATATAATGCGAAGATCCAGGAAGATTCGGTTGTGGGTGTGGAGGCATGTAGCCCGTGGGGTTGGGTATGTTAGGGATGTTCCCTTGGAAAAGAGTACTAGATTGAACATTCAGGCCCCAAGTTGGATTCAAAGAACCCAGATATGGTTGACCATGGTTCAGGGGTACTGAAACACTGGTTTGATAAGGTTATCCCCTAGAGGGTTGTGGGTTAGCTTGAAGGTTCCAAAGGTGAGCTAACAAGTTTGATGTGTTCAGTCCAGATTGTGAATTATAAGTTCCAACCTGAGGATGTCCTTCATAAGGAGGGGGTGTCACAATCGGAGTGTGCCCCCTGGGTTGAGGTTTCCCCATGGTGGGAATATGGTAACTGGGAGTGAATAGATGATGAGTGCTACCAATTGGATTAGAGACACTAGGGCCAGATTCACCATGAAGAGGTGGATAAGACCCTCCAGAGAGGACTTGGGAAGGCGTGGGAACATAACCAGCAGAGGTATTATGCCCAAGTGGTACTCCGGATGGAATTTGGGTATGGATGGCAATGGAAGAATTCAAAGCGTGATACCCAAGAGGAAGAGAAGGGGTAGGTCTAGCGGGATGTGGTGTACCAATGGGAGCACAGTTAACCATTATATTCTTGGAAGGAATAGTCGTAGCACGAGGAAGAATTGTAGAGTGGGCCATTTGAAAAGGGACGGTTGAACGAGGGCTAATTGACTGTGCTTTGGACCCAGCAAAGAGGTAGGCAGTTGTACTGGAAAAATGACCTAGGGAGACTGTGAGGATGGCAATGTCTCGGGTAGCTCAGGAATAGCGGGTATATCTACTCCTGCCCCTGAACCATAAAGGTCTCGAACTGTACGAGGTGGGATTCTAACTATGTCGGTAGTCCATAAAGGATCATCGGCTCCAAAAGGTCCGATTAGAGTTCCAGAAGAAACAACAACAGGTTCCTTGGCATAATTCATCCAGAGAAAACATCTTTCATATCCAGGAGGGATGTGGAAAGCTTCCATAGAATCGAAAATAACTCGGAAACCCTCCAAAGAGGCTGAACCTTCCTCTTGTGTTACGTTGGTATCCTAGACTTCACTCTGTTGAGGAGAACCCTCTGATGTGTGAGGGGGCATAGGGGTAGAATCTTCCATTTTTTTCGGTGGAAGTACCTGTACCTTGCGTGAATGACGTGGAGGGTCTATGTTGGCGGAACCAAAAAATCTACGGAAGAAATCTATGGCCAACTACGTAAACAAACAGAAAGCACTAGTAAAATCTAGGAATCAAAACCAAGAAAACAAGACCTTCCTATTCCGAAGTCACTAGTTGGTGATGAAATCCAATGTCGTGATGTCAAGACAAGAAGGGGTTGGGCTAGGGTGGAAAAGTTATGTTGATGACCTGCTTAATGGACTTACACCCTGGTGCAAGCTCCCACAGAAAATTGTGGGTATACCCTCCAAGGAGCCCGAGTGAGTCTGGCCAACGTCAATTCCAGGTACCGTGGAGACTTACCCCTCCAAAGTCACCTTGTGTAAGACCCTAAGAAGATAGGCTACTACATTTACCATGAACAACAATGATGCCTGGGGGAACAGTCGACAGTCTGATCCACACGCAAGGGTAGGGTATCGAGCCTGAAATCAACTTGAGAGGCTTCCACTTATCATTGTGGGTATACCTTCAAGTGACCCCCATAATACGTGCAATCTCTACACTGAGACCAACAAAGCAGGGTGAGTGACTCTGCCAATCTCAATGCGACCTCAGGTTTGACCCTTGTGTGAGAAGGGCATCCCAGGACAAAATGTTGTAAATGGATTTGGACACTCCCTATCACAAGATACTATTGTGTGTTTTGTACTTTTGAGAGTGTGTCTCACTGCCTATTCCATAGCTCTAGCCTAGCTAATGTTGGTGTAAAAGAGCCCTAGAAAAAGTTACTAGTTGAATTTTAGAGTTTCACAATGTTATTGAAGGTTGTTGTTACTCAAGAGGGAGACGGGAATGAAACCAATGTTATTTGATACTTTGACCCAAAAACATGTAAATAGAAATGAATGATGCAAACTTTCGTTCGATGAATTCTATCTCTAGTAGGGAGAAATAAATTTTCTGGAACAATGCGAACTACGATGTACAATTCTCTTCTTTTTGAATGGAGTACCAAACAATCATAAATGACATAATTTCACTATTTGTTCTTTTAAAAAAAAAAATTGAATGGCAATATTTTCTGCATAAATGATCGCTTAAAAGACTTTAATTTTTTCCTTTCGAAAAACCAAACAAGGAAGGAACTAAGAAATGATGAGCAATCAATGAAAAAAAAACACTCAACAAAAACCCAAATCAATCTTTCAATGAAGATAAAAACACAAAATGACAAGAAAACATTTCTTCAAATGTAAACAAGAAAATGGTTTTCCGATCATTAAACAATCTCGAAGGCATAACCAACCTATAACTCCAAATGAAGACATTTAATCAATCAAACACTCAGACGCAAGTCCAATTATTATATCCTTGTTGATAAGAATCAAAAACAAAAATTGAAAAAATATCAAAGAGAGGCGTTCGATCTCTGAAATCAATCAAGATCAAGTTGAAACAATCAGAAGCACTCGAGAACTGGTATTAAGAACCCTTTCCTAGCCGACTTAAGCAAAAACTGGGCAATAGTAGAGGTGAAGAACCAATCCAAAAAAAATTCAAATGCTGTCGTGGGTAGGCAGTATAACGCAGTGTGGAAATGAGTGGTTTCCGCAGGCCAATAATCATGCAGGTCGCGGAAATCCCTCACTAAAACAAACCACTAAGGTGCGGAAACGGAATTTTTTCGCGAGCTACCAATAAGGTGCAGTGCGGACACGTTTCATAAAAAAGAAAATTTTCAAAGAGGACAAAGGGTCTCAGGAAAATTTTAAATCCAGTGAGTCTAATTGGATCTCCCACAGACTCAAAGACTGAAACATAATTTAAAATATAGGCTATGACAAAATGGCCAAAAAAAAACCACAATCAAGTTGCACTCTCCCTAGTGGAGTCGCCAATTTTTTTAACGGGTAAATCGGTAGATGTGGACATGAACTAATCTTCCTAGATCCACCTGGATCTAGAACAAAAAAAGATGGAACACGATGCTTTCCCTAGGTTTCAATCATTGATTTTAACTACCAAAGAAGGAATATATAGCATACCTTATGAATCGCTTCCTTATATCTTTGTTGATCTTGTCTTACTCCAATGTTTTTATGATATCAGATCTGCAATAACACAAATCAACCAACGTGAAAGCAACAATAGTGAAATTCAATGACAACCTAAACATGTGATCAAGGAGTCATGTAATAAAATATCAATCATTTTATGGGAAAGAGACATGCCACCATATTATATTAATGAAAGTCAGAAGATACAACTGAATCACCTTGATGTCGCAAGTTCCCTTTCAGTGGCCCTTTGTTCTAACACACACATACATTTGTTCCGACATTTACATGAAGATTTCTCTCAAAATCTTGATGGATGAATGGAGACCTCAAGCATCACTTGAAATAGGATTCTTCACACAATCTTCAGCCTATTCTTTCTTCAGTCTCTATGCCTCTTTATGCTTGTACCTCTAACCTTTTCCATGAGAAGCCTATCATTATATAGGAGAAGTTGAAGTGGTTAAAGAGATGAATATGATCCCATCAAATCAGAGAAGTCAGTAGGATCGTAACCATACAGATGCCACCTAATATTTCCAGAAGATTCCACTTCTAGAAGTTGCTAGAAATTCTTTCCTCTTTTAGTTTTAAAACGTTGTCGTGAACTACCTATATAGCAGCTTGCGGAAATATCGAAGGCTGGCTATAGTGCAGCATGTGGAAATCAGGGATTTTCGCACTGTGTAAAAGGAGCAGCCTGAGACGGCCTTCCAAAATTTCATCTTGCAAGGGTGGAAAGAGGTTTCTTTTCTTAGGCAAAAGATTATATTGGGAACCTTAACACATGTTTATGTAATCATCATCAGGGTGACAAAAAAAATGTGTAACAAGTACCATGCTCTAGGATCCTGTTTTATACCATACAAGGCCTTCTTCAATTTACACACATAATCTGCGTTCTCTGACAACTGAAATCCTTTTGGTTGTTCAATGTAGACTTATTCTTCAAGCTCCACATTCAGAAAGGATGATTTCACATCCATCTGATACACTTTAATATTCCTAGAGCATGCATAAGCTAGGAGCAATCAGATTTCTTCCATTTTGGAACTTGGATCAAATTTCTCTTCAAAGTCGATTCCTTCAACATGTGCATATCCTTTACATACCAATATAGCTTTGTTCCTTGTAACCTGTCCATCTTCATTCAATTTATTTCTGAATACCCACTTTGTGCCAATCACATTCTTGCTCTTTGGTCTTGGAACCAATTCCCAAGTGTCATTATTTTCTATTTGATCCAATTCTTCATCCATGGACTTATTCCAAAATTCATCCTTGTTGGCCTCTTCAAAATTGTTTCGTTCAATCGTAGATAAGAGTGCTAAGTGTGTTTGTTCTGGTGAACGGATTCTTCTTCTTCTTCTAGTCTCAACTCCTGCATCTTTTTTTCTGATAATATGATATGAAGGATGATTCTTTTGTACTCGTTTGCTAGGTTTCTTTGGAGGAACTTGCTGAACTTGCTCTTCTACTTCTGTCTGATCCCCTTGATCTTCCCTTTCTGCTTCTTCTTCATCTTCTTCTTCTTCTTCTTCATAAAGTTGTTTCATTAATTCGTTTTCTTCTACCTTTAATTCTCGTCCACTTGTTTCAACAATTGTTACATTGATGTTTTCCACAACTTATTTCAACCTCAGATTGTAACACTTGTATGCTTTCCTTGTACTTGAGTAACCAACAAGTACTCCTTTTTCCTCTCGAGAGTCAAAAATTCCCATTCTTCCATATTATCTTATGATGTAGCATTTTCTTCCAAATACTCTGAAGTGCTTCACATTTAATGCTCTTCCTTTCCATAGCTTGTAGGGAGTTTTGTCAGTGTTGTTTCTAAGAATTACTCTGTTTTGAATGTGAACCATTGTATGCACTACATGTGTCCAAAATATATATGTCAATTTGTAATCCATTAAAATTGTTCGAGCCATTTCTTGTACTATCATGTTCTTTCTTTCAACAACTCCATTATGTTGAGGTGTCCTAACAATGGATAATTTCCTTTTTATTCCATGCTTTCTATAGTAGTCCATAAATTCCTTTGAAGTGAACTCTCCTCCATTATCATATCTCAAACATTTTATTTTTGAATCCATTTCACTTTGAACCAATTCCTTGTAGACCTTGAAGTTTTCAAAAGCTTCCAACTTATTCTTGAGAGAGAAAACTGTAGTCATTCTTGTACAATCATCAACTAATAACATAAAGTATTTCTCACATTTTAAACCCTTCGTTGTAGTTGGTCCAACTAAATCAGTATGCACAATTTCTAGTGGTCTTGTAGTTGAATATTCTTTTGATTTAAACCTAGACTTTGTTTTCTTTCCCTGTTGACATTGCTTGCATAAAGTGTTGGTTGGTTTCATAATCTGGGGCATTTCTCTAACTACTTCCTTTTTACTAAATTTGACAAGGTTATTAAAGTGTATGTGACCCATTCTTCTGTACCATATCCAACTTTCATCTTCCTTTCCTAGAAAAAAATTTTCATTTCCAATTTCACTTAGTACATATATGTTGCTTGAATTTATTGCAGTCGTTGCAATCAATTTCCTGAACCTTATTTTCTTATCTCACACTTTTGTGAATCGAAAGTAACTTTATGACCTTGGTCACACATTTGACTCACACTTAGAAGATTATGTTTCGTATCTTCTACTAATAGAACATTTTCTTCCTTGGTATTCTTGTTTCCAATTCTGATTGTGCCTTTTCCAATGATTTTAGCTGAATCAACATTTTCGAAGGAGACTGATCCATCTCTTTACTTTCTTAATGTAAGAAACTTGTCTTTATCACCTATCATGTGTTTTGAACAACCACTGTCAACATACCAACTGTGTTTCTTCTTCTTAGCTTGTAGAGTGAGTGTGCATTCTTCATTTCTATACTGATTATCCTTTCTTATCCATGTTCTTTTTTGAGGTTCATGTTTTTGATTGGTGTTAAATGTTGTGGTTCTCTAGGAGGAATTGTCATTCTGCAATATTTGGCCAGGTGTCCAAAGTTCTTACAATTGTAGCATTCCACTTCAGTGCCCAATGATTCAAACCTGTTGTGACTTCTTCTTTGTGTTTCACTAGGTCTTCTTGGATAACCCTTTTGTGTATGAATTTCAAGGTTGTTTATGATCTTGTTTTTATCTCTACAATTCATAGCTTTATGTCCAAAATTATTCCATGCATAACATAAACCAAAAACAATAGTTTGATACCTGGGAGTTGAATATCTTCTTAAAGGAGTTTCTCATATGAATCCTTCTTCTTCTTGAGACCTATCTGTCAGTTGTTGATTGTGAAATCTAAATCTTCTCAGTGGAGGAGTGTCCCTGTAGTCTTCCTTATAGATCTTCCTGTCCCTTTTGATTGTTTCTACATAGCTTTTTGGATATGTTTTTTGTTCTGTTGTTTTGGAGCTTGATCCCTTTTCCATCTGATTGTATCCAAGCCTGGACTTGTCATGATGAGGTTTTTGACTACTGATAATGTCATCCAAAAATTTTGAGTTGTTCTGCATATTTTTCTTTTAAAGATCCTTTCTTAATGTGAAAATGTCTTCTTCCAATTTTTCAATGATCCCGTCTCTTTCTTATAGCTATTCTTTGAGTTCTTCTTCTATTTGAACCTTCAAATTTGTGATCATTTTTTCTAGTTCCTGAGTGTCTTATTTCTTGTCTAGTTTCTCTTATAGCTTCTTGTTTTTCCTCTTTTCTCTTATTTTAACTTCTATGGCACACAACAATTCTTCTCGGTAATCAACTTATGCCTCTTCATATTCTTATTTGGCCTCTTCATATTCTTCTTTGGCCTCTTCATATTCTTATTCAGTGTCTTATTTGTCAGAGTATTATATTGCCATGAATAGACCTCTTTCTATCTCATTGTCATTGACTTCATCTTCATCTAATGATGAGATGTCTTATTTGGTGCATAAGATTTTCTTGAAAACTTTATTTACGGTTCCTTTTCCTTTATATGTTTTTTTGCTATTTGATTAATCTTCATAATTCCTCTTATTTTTCTTATGAGGACATTTGTTAGCAAAATGACCAATACCATAACAATTAAAACAAACAAAGGAAACTTACCTCTATATCTGTCGTTGGTTCCCTTGTTCAATATTCTGACGAAGTTGGCCACTTCTTCATCATCTTCTAAGATGTCACTGCTACTATTATGTTCTTTTTCCTTTTGCTTTCCCTTTTGATTTGACCTTTTGGATTCTTTGAAAGATTTCATAACTCTCTAACCGTGAGGAGTTATGTGACATTCCACATATCACTAGAAATATCATGACATGTACTATCCATATAGAATATTCTTACCTACAAATATATCAAAACTCATACCAATATCCATCAAACAAACTTGGGTCCATTACCCAAACTTTTCTCCAACTTCACATGGCCATAACTCTCTAACCGTGGGGATTTATGTGATGTTCCACATACCAACGGAAATGGCATGACATGTAATATCCATCTGGAATAGTCTTACCTGCAAATATATCAAAACTCATACCATTGTTCATCAAACAAACTTGGTTCCATTACCCAAACCTTTGTGCTACCAAAATTTGCTACCAGACTTTCTTCAAAGGTTGACATCAATGACAACCAACCCAAATAGTCAACAAAATTGACATGTGAAAATTCACCAAAGAAAGCGTGTGCATAGTGCGTGGGCCAACAAATACCTTAGAGTGCACAATTGGCCAAATGCACAATTGTGTTCGATAAAATCCACACATTTCTGTGAACGACGAATTTATGATTCTTCTCGGCCACCCAACCACTTATGGACCAGCTCCCAACTTGATTTGACCTCCATATCTGAGAGAAATCTGAATGGGGGGCTGGTCAAGGACCAAAGGGTGCCCTAAAAGGCCCCTTGTTCACACCAAGAACCAATTACATTTTTTCTTCAAGAAATGTTAGAATAAGAGCCATGGGTGCACTAAGAAACCAATATCTTCATAGTATTGTTATGCTACCTCAATTCTCCCTTGAGAATCCTCTTTTCTCCTTGGAGCATTCAAGCATCATCGCAATAGGCCATTCCACTCACCTTTTGAGGGAATAGACATTGTTCTTCTTCACCATTTTCCATTTTTCTTCCATTGTAATAAGATCTATCCTATAGGAAACTCAAGAGCCCTCCCAAGGAGGAAGGGGGGACTCATAAGTTCTTTTTTTCTCTATGGTGGTTCGCCTACTAATCTATTGATCCATTGGTAGAATTATCCTGGTCATTGGTTGATTTGTTATGGTTCTAAGTTTCTCATGCATTCTAGCTTTTATTTCTTAGTTGTTTTAGTTTGTTTCTTTGTTTATTACATGTGTTTTTCTTATTTAACCCACTCACGTACTTCTATCTTGTCTAGCAAGCCCAACTAGGCATGCAAGTGTTGTGGTTTTTCTCACCCAAGTGACAAAACCAACACAACAATGAGGATGATGTTATTTACAGGTACTATGTTATAACCTTGTTACTAATTAATATATTGATTACTTATCCACATATATGCAAGGGATAATTAAATGGGAGCTTGATCAAAACAAAGAAAAAAACTATGAAAAGGTTCTAGAGTTATAGAAAAAGGAAAGGAACTATGTATTAATCCTAATTCCATGATAAAACACTAAATGCAAACTTCGAATGAAAGAATTAATGGGTACACGTGTTAGTCCTAGCTATTATACTATGGTTTGGTTAAAGAAATATGCAATTTTGATTAAAAGTTTAAAAGGGGCACATATAGCAATGTTGATATGTGATTATTGTGTGGAGTTATGGAAAAGGTTAATGTAGAGATATGAGATGTCTCGAGCAGCGCACTATGCAATATATATGGTATCAAATCTTACGATGGATATGGCATTGAATTATGCATTGGTTATATGGCTTGTTTTTAATGGTGAATGTCTTGTTAGTGGGTTGTCTCATACATGGAATTGAATGGGACTAGGTGAGGAAGCGACGTCCATTTACTACACGTCACGCCAAACCTCCCTATCACCCGTCACCCTAGAATTGTTGCATTGTTGCATTGTTTCTCTGTTGGTTGTGAAGCTCCGCGTTTTCAGGATTGGCAAGGGAAAAGTCAACTGGTTCACCATTGAAATGATTTTCTCATAGGTATGGCCCTGAACTTTCCATCCATGATGGACTCTATGTTTTAGGAATCAAATGGTGGCTTGGGAATGCATGGATTCTGTGTTATCTTGAGTTTTTTTACTGTGTGTAAATATGGTGTTATATTTCTCTGTGATGATTGTGAAATGTTGATAATTGTAAGAAGAGTAATGGGTATTATTGAATATAAAGGTTGCGCATTGGTTATTTTCTCGGTCAGTGTTATGTTTTATGATGGTTCTCTGTGAAAAAATGGTGACAGTGGTGAAATGAAGCTTTGAGTTTGATGGTTGAGGATTTTTAACCATCGTTCTGTGTATCAGTGGTTGTCAGATTGTTTTCTCTCTCGGTCGTTGTTGTTATCTTGATCCAGTTGTAGGGAAACTATCGACTGTGGGGTGATTTTTTTATCTAAACCCCAAACTATTTTTGATGGCCCGTTCTTTACTGTCTCTTCACTGAAAATATTTGCAAAGTTCCATTATTGGTTGACCCGAATGTTAATGCAGACCTGTTTGGGTATTGAATTGATACAAGTTATATCTTGGTGTTCTTTCACAAAGAATGGTGTGTGTCCTCACTACCAATTCTTGTCATAGGTTATCAACCTCCCAGGTGTTGGGAAGAGACATTATCTCTCTTTATTTTGAGTACCCTCCACTGTTGAAGTTAACCCTCATTCCTCTCTGCAAAGTGTTAGACGCACATGTGTGCAACTGGGTTGTTTTACTCAAATTGCCTTTTTCTATCCTAGAGTGTTCACTTATGATTTTTTCAAAGGATTGGAAGTATAAGATGAAAGACTGTATTTTCTTTAGAAGAGCATGGCTCTTTGTTTTCAAGATCACATTGTGTTATGTGGTTGATTAATCGATGGAAAATGGATATGAGGATTTGAAAGACCATTATCTCTCTGTGTTTTTAAAAAATACAAGAAGGATTTCGTTGCCTCTCTGCATTTAATTTCTTAAGAGCCGGACTCGGACTCTGACTGCCTCTTCCCTCCTCAAGCACCTTCTGGGGTTTGTCAATTTTTGGGTTATCTGTTTAATGATTGTGGGATTTTGAAGACACGTGCTCCCTTGATTATAAACCCATCCTTTTGGTCGAATCTCTGTGTGGTCCTTCAGTGATGAATTTGTTTTAACAAATAAGAAATAAAATGATTGGTTGCATACAATTGAGAGATGTCTTTCTATTCGTTTATGGTCTCGTTTAATCCAACATGATATTGATTGCATAAGAATACACTTGTGTGAGTTTTACCAAGCTCAACCAGGGTTCTGGCAAGTTAAAATAGGTGTTTGTGTGTCAATTTAGTTATGTTCGCTTCATATATGATATGGTTCTATGTGAATCATCATGCAAACTATCATTTGTTTTTAAAATAAGTTTACATATGTTGATGCACACAGAAAGCAATCTCAGGGTTCCATTTTGTTTTGAGTTGGTTGTTGTTCTCGATTCAAGATTGTATCTATTATATGATTGAAGACCTTGTGTTATGATTGGTCCCTCGTGTATGCTCTTAAGTCTTCCTGTGATTGAAAAAACACTTGTTTTACTAAATTGGGCTCGATTGTTGATTAGAGGACAATGGTTTTTTATTGTTAATCATGGTGCATTATTGATTACCAGGGATAAATGTTGGGCATAATATAACGATAATTGTTGTGCATTTTTTGCTTATTTAAAAAAAAGAAGAAGAGATCAACATTAGTATATACAATACTGTCAAATGGAAAATGTTTACATAAGTTATAATGCACAAACTATTATAAAATAAGGATTTCTTTGAAATTTAATTGTTATTGAGACAACAAGAAGTTTTATACATTTGAGGAACAACAAATGTTTTGGTATTGGAAGTGGATGCTTCTTGGATGCAAATTTGAAACATATTTATGCTAGTTGATTGATTTAATTTATTTTATGAACAATATCCATTTAATTCCCTTTCATTTTCTCACTTTTTGCTCATTACAAATCCCATCATGATCCCAAATTCATTTTGCACTCCCTGTTCACTAAAATTAAATTAAAACTCTGTATGCCATCAATTAAAAAATAACACAAATAAAGATGACAACTGATATGTTTTGATTATTATTTCACAATCAATTGCTTAATGAATTGTTGATCGCTAACATGTTCTTATTCCCTTGATTTTCTCACTTCTTCTCTCAATACAATCCCCTCAGATATCCCTGTTCCCTAATTCACCCCCTGCTCATTGACAATTATTAAATGAATTTTACGGATTGGATTGCATGGATTTGATGTGATTACTAAGCCAAACTTTGTTTCATATTAAGAGAATGTCATGTATGGTCTGTTTAAGAATCTAGTTGCTAATAATTGTTGCATATAGGATGAGCTTCTACAGTAGGGGAAGTCATGGTCGAAATAATAGGGGTATAGGAAACTGGAACAGAGGGCCTTGAAGGCCCAGATTCTCAATACATTTCAATGCATATCCTTAAGAGTTAAACCAACTCTTTCAAACTGTATTTTTCAATTGGATTGAAAAAGAGGTAGTCTATCCTAGACCAGGGGGGCCTCCCTTCCAACCCCAGCATGTCCCTGGTATCCTTGTGCCCCCTCATGTTTCATTGCAACCTGAAGTTCATGAGAATGACGGATGGCAGGATATTGTTCACCCAACAGTCTCTCACCATCGTGGCTAGCCAAATTTTTCATTATCTTCTCCTCCTCCACCTATTAACCCAAATGTCCAAATTTCCCCTACACACTCACCTGTACAGTCCTCCCACACAAGAAAAAGACTCAAAACCAAATCCCACCACATGCATGACAAAGGAAAAGTTTTTGCTTTCCCCTCCTCTCCCTCAAGTGATTCAGCCAAATATGTATCATCCTATATGCACAGGAGAGATGATTGTTCCCATGTCCTCAGTGAGATCAGGCCTCAAGGTTCTACACATCCTAAGGTTAATTCAGGGAAGTCAAAAGGGGATAGCAGCAACAAAGGAAAAATTGTCTCTCAAAGTGGAAAATATGGTTTTTTATTATGTTTTATTATTGTTTTATGGAGGATAATGGACTGCTAAAGGTTTTGGACAACAAACTATTTTTGGATATTTTGGATATTATGTGTTTGAGTATGATTTGAAATATCATTGATATTTAATTTTCCAATTATGGAAATGATTATGGGAGCCACAATGAGGGATGTGTTTGATTTAGTGTCTAGTTATGTTTATTTTTTTTAATAAATTAAAGGGATTCACAAGGGGTCCCACCTACTAGTTATTACTTATTAAAAGACCCTTATTATTATTATTATTATTAATTCTTCCCCTAAGCTAAATGTTATTTGAGTTTTAGTTAACTTAACTAAATGAAGTAGTTGAACTACTTCAAATAATTTGGAATGCATAAAATACAAATGAGAAGGAAGAACAATGGGAGAATAGAAGGAGAAAGCATACTAAGGTTTTCTCTTAAGTTTTATGAGATAGTTCGGTTTTCATTCATTCTTGAATTCATCAAAGGCCCAATTATCTTTTATGACAGTAGGGTCCTATTGTAGACAGCAACGTTCAAAGTTGAATCATATCATTCAGACGTTTGTTTTCAAAGGTGTTGATCTATCTTTGATAGTCTGTGTAGACACGTCTATTTATGAATTAAATTTCAAGACTGATAAAGTATATTGTGCAAAGTCAAGTGGGCAGCAGTCTGTGGCAAGTTGATCCAGATTTCAAAGTTCAGTTTTTACTTCTTGTTAGAGTCCTTTTGTATGGTTTTCATCGGGGATATCTAAGTTTGACCTTGGTCCATGCCCCCCACAAGGATTTTGTAAAGAGAACAATTCTTTTGATTTCTTGGAATGAAATAAAGAGATTGCTATTATGTCTCATCTTTGTTCATATGTGACTTGATATTTTTTCTTTTGATCTTCACATTTTCTTTTGCAATCTGATATATTTAGAAAATTGTATAAAAAATGTTATATTTTTGCAACAATCTTTTATTAAAAAAATCAGCCTAAGCCCTTGTAATTAATACTTGTGGATTGCGAACACTTTTGAGGCCATAAACATAGGGTAACATTCCCGATTATATTTCCTTAGCCAAGCAAGATCCGAAAATGCTTGAGTAAGATAATTTCATATCTTTTCCTCAACACTCACCATTTATGGAGGCTTTTGGTCCCCAAAATCTTTACTGAATGAGGGGAGGAATTTTTTCCTCTACCTTATCCCTAGAGTACCACTTTGTTTTTCCTAGAATTTGTCCTTTCAACCCAATCTACCAAAGGTCATATTTCCCTTATCTTGTAGTTTTGGACCACTTATGAAAAAGTGTGTCCTATGCTAACTCTAATTGAGCATCCGGTGATAATTATTGTTAAGCCCTAAGTAGTGACACATTACCCTTTAATTGGGGAATATTACATTAGTAATTTTATTTTATTTATGTCAGCTTGGGTCCATTAGTTGTAATTGTACCTCCTAGTCTCCTATATATACCAAGGAGACATTTTCATTTGGAAGCATCTTCTACTTGAACATTTATGTGGTGTATAAGGAGGTTTCCCCTTAGAAGAGGATTATTATCTCAAATTCTCTCTTTTTCAAGGCATTGAGTACTTATTTTGAGGTTTTTCTATGCTATATTGATATTTGGTTCTTAACATATGGTATCAGAGCTCAAGCTATTGGGATTTTGTTGCTATATCTGAGACACCTTGGAATTTTTTCTATAATTTTTTTCTACGTTGTTTCAGAAAGAACCCCTTGGTGTATATTTAGTATATGGATAAATGTATGCTGGGTTAAAATTTCAGCTCGTGAGGCCTTACACTTTTGGAGATACAGTTTGTGTAAGATAGGGTTCTAGAATCATCCTGAATTGAGTCATCGCGGAATTTTCGCTATTAAAAAATTGATGTAACATTTCAGACCCTGAAATCTGTAGGTTATTCACATAAATTATTAAGGTATCTATGATAAACATTTCAACTTCTGGGTCATCTTACATTTGTAGATACACCCTATGGAAGATAGGGTATTTGACTAGTCCTATTGATTAGTCTCAAGCAGGTGTTCCGGGTAAAAAAATCATAAATTATACCTAGATTATTCAAATTGAGTGAGACTAGTTGCATTGGATAGTGGACATTCCATAGTATTTCTAGTACAATTTTCATAATTTTATATCAATTATTTTGTGCAGGGAATGCTATACAAGTGAGATCTCCTAGAAAGGAAACAAATTAGCAAGTTGTGGGGAAGTTACCGTAAATTCCACTTGGCACATCCAATTTTGATCATAACTGTGGCATTGCAGAGAAGAAATATCATAGAACTACAAAAAAGAAATGTTCATACCCAAAAGGGCCAAAACTTTGGAGATACAACAGAATAAAGATTGTCTAGAAAAACCACCTCAAAATCAAGGTTTAAAAGTGATACTTGGCTAACATTCCACCAAAAAAGGGAACTTCTACACCAAATACGCCTCTAGACAGTCCTACTTGGACTCTTGATGAAGGTGAAAAAATGCGTAGGGACATAAAATAATTACAAAAGAAGACAATGACAAAAGATGAACTAAAAGGGATGATGGATTCAACTGAAGCTAAATTGGAGGCAATAATGGATACTAAGATGGATGGTTTAAAAAGGGAGATCATGGAAGGATTGAAAAATTTCCTAATAGAGAGGACACCTGAAAGTGAAAATGTATCCCATGAAATTGATGATGAGGACACAAGGAACATGAATCAAGAATGGATAAAATCCAAATTTGGGTTGAAGACCAACCACGTTCCTAAGATCGATATGAGGAAGTTTGATGGCAAGGGCCCAATCACATGGATACTTCATATGGAGTAATTCTTTGATCTACATAATGTGCCACATACACAAAAGGTACAAATTGATTCTTTATATTTAGAACCCAATCGATTTGTATGGTATCGATGGCTTTGTTCTCACAAATCACTAGTCACTTGGGAAATTTCACGAAAGAAATGATAACACACTATGAGTATACAAGGAGAAATACCTTCTTTAGCCAATTGATAAATCTCAAGAAAAAGGGTTCAGTTACAGAGAACATTGAGAAATTCCAAAGATTGAATATAAAGGTAACATATATTCTAGATGAGAACTTGAATGATGTATTCATAGGAACTTTAATGGATAAAATTCAACATGTGGTTTTCCTTTGGGGACCCAAATCATTGGAGAATGCATTTAGGGTGGCAAGAAATGTTGAAAGTAAAAATATGGCTATGGATACTAGAAGGACCAATCCTAACATCTATCGAGAGAATAATTATCCTTCTTCTAAATCACCTCAACCTACAAGGTTGACACCTCAACAATTGGGGGAAAGAAAAGAAAAAGGTTTATTCTTTAATTGTGACAACAAGTAAAGTAAGGGACATAAGTGTGGTGAGAAGAATTTATTCTACATATATTGTGAAGAGGAAGAAGAACAAGAACAAGAACAAAAACCATCTCAAGATGAAAATGTATAAGCGATTTCTTTTGAAGAGTTGACTCCCATGATATCGTGTAATGCATTGGATGGAATTAGCACTCCTCAAACCCTCAATATCGAAGGATATATAAAAAATAAAAAAGGTAATAGTCCTAATTGATTCTGGTAGTACTCATAATTTCATTCACTACAAATTAGCCAAATCTCTCAATTGCTTTGTATATCCAACACTAGAGTTTCAAGTAATGATTGTAGATGGAGGAACTATCAAATGCTTAGGAAAATGCAATAAGCTCAATCTTACTATGGGGGAATATGTAATGAATAGTCCAATGATTTCTATACCCATGGGTGGTGTTGATGTCGTACTAGGAATCCAATGGTTACAATCATTAGGAACAAAAGATTTTAATTTTCAAGAACTTTTCATGAAATTTTTAGTGGAAGGAAAGTAAATTGAGTTAAGAGGTATCACAGGGAAACCCAGTAAGGTGATAAGATCTAATGGCATGACAAAATTATTGAAAAAGGGGAATCAAGGTGTTATTGCACAACTATGCTCACTATATGTTCAAACATCTAAGCCATCTATTCCCCTAGATCTCCAAGGGATCATTGATAAGCATTCCAAAGTATTTGAAGATATTCCCAAAGGTCTTCCCCCCACTCAAAATCATGATCATGATATTCACCTAATTCCTAGGAGTTTTCCTCCTAACATCAGGCCGTAAAAATACCCTTATGCCCAGAAGAGTGAAATTGAGCGTATGGTTGAAGAAATGTTAGAGGTTGGCATTATTAGACCTATCCAAAGTTCTTACTCTACACTGGTGGTAATGGTATTCAAGAATGAGGGCTCATGGTGTATGTGTCTAGATTATAGAGAGCTCAACAAGATCACTATTAAAGATAAGTTTCCCATTCCTGTCATTGATGAATTGTTAGATGAACTATATGGAGAAATATATTTCACAAAGTTGGATCTTCGTTTAGGGTATCATCAGATTAGAATGAAGGAAGTGTTGGTCAGTTTGCATAGGTTGTTGCACAGGTTCTGTCATTAATGTCAAACTTTTCGCTGAGAGTTCCTTCAGAATTCGAGAATTCAGAAATTGCAAGTTGAGAGATTCAGGAATTCAAAGATTATAAGTTGAGAGAACGGAGGCATGATTCTTGATATACCGAAACACGAATTCATGATTCAATCTAGATCATTGGATCATGGAGGGTCAAGGACCATCGATCCAAATATAAGAAGAAATCGGATATCGGGAAACAAGGAAAGGAGGAGCTCCAACCTTTGACATCGCGATATGTGAAATAGAGAAACGCAAAGTCCCGAAAGGCTGTGAGCCGTCAATCGGAGCGCAAATTTTCGATGAGATTAGGACCGTCTGATCACAAAATACCGAAAGGGACACACGTCACATGATCTACAGTTTCGAGAGTTTTTGTTGGAGGTCATGAAGACCTGATGGCCAAAGTACCGAAACCCCGACAGCCATCCATCTCGATGAATGATTAAGTCATGTCCGTTCGACTAATCATTGGAGGGGTAATATAAGATTCATATATGACCGTTGATCTGTCCCATAGAAGTTAATCAGAACCGTTCAATCTATATGCACCAGATCAATTGTGAAGCTGTCAGATCATTTTGGGGATCACAACTTGGAGTGTCGAAACACTGCATCACTGAAACACCAAAATGCAAAATGCTGAAATGCAGAGTACACGTGGCAAGAGGTCAGCGTTTCGCTGACTGGAAATTCAAGAGAGGAGTGCTCTATATTCTGTAATCACGATAATATGAGGACCGTTGGATGCGAAGGACACATGGCTAGCGATTATCATTTTGTTGACTAATAGTCAAAGGAAGAAAAGTCCTCAACCTTCTAACTCTTGAAGTGCGAAACGCGAAAAAGCCTTTTTGGCATAGGCTGTGGTTACCGCCGGTGGTCGTATGAGAGGGAGGATCTAGCATGAAGCTAAGCCTCATTTCAGGGATCGCAACATGAAGAGGTGAGATGTCTTCACCTCAGGATTGTCGATATGCGAATCACGAAAGTGCCTTTTTTATTAAGCCCGTAGTCACAGCCAATGGGCATATAGTTTAGCACAAATGTCTTACCAAAGCGCTTGAGGCATGTTTATGTTGAAAAGTCAAAACTCAACGTATTCTCATTGAATGACGCTGATTAAATGATGAAACAGATCGAACAATTGCTATTCTTATTGATGCCTTAGCCAATAATAATTTATGTAAGGTAGTTGTTCAGTTCTTGTAACTAATTCTTCGAAGCATGAGGATTCTAATGTGCACTCTGATTGTCAAAGAAAGTGTGTGAGATATTGTGGGTGACGAGTGGGGAATAATGGTGGAGTTGAAGCTCTGAAACAGTGAGAATAAATAATGAAAATGGAGCAAAGATTAAGGAGAGAATATATATGCGCAAACTAATAAATTTATGAGGTTTGGTCAAGGATGGATTTTGATATGAATATATAAATAGAGAGGACTTAAATGTCTAATATTTGACAGATAAGATAAAGATATGGTTTGCAGGTTCTTAGTGACAGAGAAGGATTCTAGGGTGGTAGGGAGGAGCAAGGGGAGACTGTAAAAGTCTCTTGTACAAGTTGGTGCTTGTATATATGGGAGTTGTAGCTTCCATTCAGTAGGTGCTGAAGAAACAGAGGTAGAACCCTCATCTTGGTTGTAGCTCAGATAAAATAAGAATGTAAAGAGGATTTGGAGCTTGCCTTTCATTCATAA